>CAEFZP010000062.1:0-80000 GCA_903064625.1 Mallotus villosus
CTTTGGCTTCGTTCTAGAATATCACAAGCTTTTATCCTCCATCTTTCTTTTATTTTGTAAGGCAGTTTTGATATGATGAGCCTTAAGTTTGAGGGCAGGTCAAGCTCCCCCATATCCCGCAGATCCTGCATTGTGTTACAACAGCCTCTTAGAAAGAGTGCATAAGAATGCAGTGCTTTTCCATCCTCTGCCTTTATGTTATCCCAGGTAAGGGCCTTTTCCATATATGCATTAGCAATCCGTAGCTGTTCCAGGATGTTCCAAAATTAGTCACGACATTTAGTCAAAAAACTGTGCCGCTTCCCGTTCATCTAATTGACTCTGGCTTCTCTCCTAAATACACACAGGTGCGCACCGTGCGCTCATCAGGCCAACTACGGCAGCCCCAGCATGACAAAGGCAAATTGTTATTTCTAAATATAAACAAACAAATAACTCAAATAATCATACTGAATTAATCTAGCATATTAACCATAAATCAAATATAATATTAAACCAAAAATGGCTCTAACAATATGTGAACTTGTTGAAAAGACATCTTTGAGATTAAGTGTGAGGTCATTAAAGAGTCCATTCCTGCAAGGAAAGACCATTGCAGCCTTCCATGGGGTTTGAACCCACAACCCTTATCTGTCAGGGTACACGTGCTTATCCACTGAGCCATCAGGGACACAAGGAAACTTGAACTCGTTCAAAATACATTCTTAAGGTGAAGTGTGAGGTTATTAAAGAGACAGCTTCTGCAAGGAAAGACCACGTGCTTATCCACTCCAGACAACCTTGGGTGAGTACTCAACCCGACCGTGGTCGAGGATTCGAACCGGAAATTTGTGAATACCGAGTATCCAGCTACTCTTTATTATTCATGCCCTTAGACCGCCACACCACGGAACCCCTTCACAGAAAAATACTTTCTCCGGGCGTTCTTGACATGCATTTCCATGACAATCTGGACTTTAAAATTTGACAGCCTGGATTCAAAAAAAGAAACCTTTTGCTTGTAAGGCTGTGTCCCTCACCTGGGAGCCATTGACACTCCTCTTGGGTATTTCACTGGAAGACTTGCACATTGACTTCAATTAAAAATCACATGTGGGTGGGGATTCAACTAGCCATGTCACAACTCCCAATGACTCATCATTAACGACTGCCACTAAATTATTGCCATATCATTCCTTTTCTCCGGGTGTTTTCCAAGTGCTTAAAAACATGACCTTCCTGGGAATCAAACCTTCAACATCATGATCTTAAGGCAGCCACTCTCCTAACTGAGCCGTCCAGGCTATAACATAGATTTTCTCCTGGCGTTTTTCAAGTGCCTCTTCCAATCTGTGCTTTAAAATAGGCTCCCCTAAGAATCAAACCTTCAACCTCTAGGTTACAAGACAGCCTCTCTCCTCTCTGAGCCATTGGGCCTTGTTAGACTTCTATGCTCTTCTTGGGTACTTGGCTTTGCAAATCTGTTCTAGATTTTAAAAACAGTAGACTGGATTCAAACCATCAACCTCTTGTTCATGACACAACGTCCTTCCTCTATGAGCCATTGGGACTGGTGGGGCATGGTCACCGTGCTTGGATACTTGCCTCTGCAAATCTGTTCTAGATTTTTAAAACTGACAGTTGCTGGAAATCAAACTTCTATAAACCATTGGGATTGATAAAATATGGTAACAGCTCTTGGGTATTTGCCTCTGCAAATCTGTTCTAGATTGTAAAATCTAACAGTAGTCTAGATTCAAACCATCAACCTCTTGCTTAGGAGACAACGTCCCTCATCTATGAGCCATTGGGATTGGTATGGTATTGATACCACTCTTGGATAGTATACAATCTTGCAGGCATTTTTCTTGATATTCCAATTTATTTTCCAGTGAAGCCACTTTTCTCTTCAATTCAGCATTTTCATTTTGTAGCTGGTCAATGTCTGCCACCTCTATGGAAGGAGAATCAATGGACTCAACCTCTGATGGTCTACTCTGGCACATAATCTGGGTGGCATGGGTCCACTGATGGTTCACCTAAAATAAAAGTGACAGAAACAGTTAGTGTTAATAGTATTTCACCTTGTTGAGCATCATACATGTCTAGCACAATCCATAACCATTCTGGTTACATACACATTCCAGTGTAAAACGTGTAGCCTACTATAATATAATTTCCATTATATTTCTTAAAAATGATACATGAGGCTACATGAGACACAGACTGGAGCCTACTAGGGCAATTACTGTAGGTTATTTAATTGTATATTGATGGAAAACATTTTGGTTCTTATGTTTGTAACTGTAAAGTCATATCATGTGTTTCATAACATGTTCTGTTGTGTATAACGCACCGGCTTGTTACTGGTCATGTAACCATTACCTATTGTTTATCATGAGTTTGTTACCTGAAACAAAATGATTGCTACAGAGTTCTTGCCTGGCTGCCAAGCCTCTCTTCGCACAGCGTTGATCCATGCTTGTCGTTTCCCCTCTTCTTTAGGAAACAGAACATTTTTATTTTGGAAAGGGCATTTGTTCCTGAGGTCAGGTTGCACCCCACAGCACAACAACCTGAGCCCAACGTCAGTCTGCTCGTTAGCTTCACTTTGACAGATTTTGTAGTTGGTGCCATATTATCCAGCAAATACTAACCCGATACAAACTAACACTGACCGGAAGTTTACTTCGGGCAAAGCGCATAACCTTGGCAACAAGCGTACGTTCGATGAAAGCGTCTATAGTTTAAATAATTTGAGTGTTCACCATGATTGCGAATGTTGTCTAGTTGGATAGGTATCCAAGCTGTCCATCAGCGATTGAGCTGACGCGACAGTAATGTTGGTAGTTGGAAAGTATGGCTTACATTCCGCGTCACAAGCACAAAAGGCTCCTGGGTGGTCAGCGGCTTATAGCTTACAAAATTGTCCTTTGCCCAGGGCCTCCAATTAGCTAAAACCGACCCTGGCAGTATGCAGGAATGGTAAACCATTTCATACACTACATACAATTATATATTTTTAAATGATGCAAAATAAGTGTGATATTATGGGACCATATTAGGTTTGTTACCCTGATGTATATTGATTAATATACATCAGTAGATTTGTTTACTTTTACATGACATGCACATTTTGAAATGACTTCAACAGGCCTCCTTGATAACATTGCGATGATAATCCAATAACATTTTATAGAATGCACTTCAACTGACACATCCCAAACTACAACTTCCATCCTCCAGTTCTTCCCAGTGAGAGTCATGGTTAACAGGCCAGTGGTGGTACTCAGAGAAAACACTTCTCTTTGGCAGCTTATGCAGATACACTGTAGTTGAATAATATTCCAGCTAGGCCTTCTTCATGTCAGAAAAAATGTCAAACCAAAGTGTGCTTTGGTAAAGCACTTGAAAGACCCTGTTGCCTTGTGCTTAACACAAACACTATGGTTGAACGTGTCAAAGATCCCAGCCACATAACAGCGTTACAATCCTTGGATGAAGTTGTGTCATCTCCCTTCAATGAGTTAATACTCAGGGTAAAACATTTTTTTTAAACATGACACTAACATGTTATACATCTCAGAGCAACATTTACAAGTCTAATGCAGATTCAGTCTGGTTGATACATTAAAGAAATGCAATTAAAGTTAATGAGTAAATCTGTGCTAAAAAAGGCCCAGCAGTGGAGACCTTAACTACTCTACTCACATACTCCCTTATCCTGCTAGCTCGGGTTGAGTCCCATGTGTAACCAACAGACATTGACTACCCTCCAACCTATTGGAGAGGGATATATGAATGTAGGTAGTAAATAGTTAACTAAGCTATTTAAAACCCTAAGACCCTATGGCATTGTACTGTTCCTGAATATCCATGTTTTACATTAAAATGTTAATACAGATGTGCATGTGTTTCATATTTCTGCCAAATCCACTTTGCTTTTTTTGTTTTCCTGGCCATAATCAAGAAAGCATTAATATTGTAACATGTTCACCAGCACCCCCTCCCCCCCTGTAGTTTTGACAGGGTACTGCATGCAACAGTTGCAATCAAAAAATATGTGCACGACCACAACACCATGAAAAATCGAAATCATCTTTGATCTACTACTTTGATTGATGAGAAGAAAAAAAATGGTTCATCGCTTCATCTCAGCTCTCGTTGGCTATACTGCACTTGGCGGATCCTTCCAGTGAGGAACTGAAGGGTCCCCAGCATCATGGCTGAACTCTGGTCTCAGGGTGTGTGACCTCGAAGCAGCGGAGGGAGGGGGGCGATGGTTAGGTCCCTGTGTGCGGGTGACGCCTGAATGTCACCATCCTCAGTCCCCTTGTCCCTTCAGCTTGTCTTCTGGAGATCCACGTGCAGCGTCGGCCACACCCCACATAGAAACTGAGCACATGTTTCACCAGTATGAGGGGGGTGGGTTTGATACTGCAGCGTCATGCACACATTTAACCGTGAGAAATACAGGATTAGAATCCTATTGGGGGAAAGCACTTACCTTTACTTTTGGTCTGTGCTTGAGGTAGGTTGACCTGATCTGCAGGCTGTGTGGTGATAAGACCATGCGACATGTTCAGTGGTACAGTGCGTTAACGCCGTCAAGCAAGTCAATCAGAGAATGAAAAGCAAACCAGTGCCAGTAACTATGACACGTCAACATTACAATTGTCGTTTGTAGCTGGTGCTGAGGGAGAACTTGTGTTTTGTCACCTGAGCAGGATGTGTAGGTAGGATCCCAGGCCTGTGAGGATGTGCCACCAGGCGTGGAACTGTGTGACTGTCCCAACACCAGCGGGAAGACTATGTCTAGTGGCTCTGGAAGACAAGGAAAATGGTAATTAAAAAAGAATTGATGGCAGATTTTTTTTACAATGGAATCAATACACTGTAAAAAAAAATACTATGGAATCAATACACTGACAACGGTTTTGGGATCGACTCGATTTAGGTAAATGATACTTGACATTATTTAAGAAATCAAGTCAAATCAAAAGAGAATGAACAAGCTGATGACATCATCCCAGATAAACACAGATGTTGGAGTGACGTCTGTGAGAATGGGGAATAGTGCATCTACCTCAGTGAGTCACATAAGAGGTTGTCTATGTTCCACAACAGAAACCCCAGGAGGAAGACACTCAGTGAGGTGTAGCAGAGAGGCTTGAGCCACGGGTACACCCTGCAAACAGAACACATCACATTCCAGGATTTCACCAGGCTACATCCATAGCACAGGCGAGGACATCAAAAGCCAACTGCTTTTGCGTATGATTAAAATTATATATATATATATATATCATATAATCATATATTTTAAAATCTTTTTTATGATTTTAATCATTTTACACTTACCATGTCACTATGAAGATAGAACGTATCACTAGGCAGGCTACAAGTGCACCATACATAACCTGTGCATACAACAAACAGAAAATCAGTCAGATGTGGATATTCCAAGCAACAAACTCAACCAAAAACATCACAGCATCACAGCACAGGTCAAATGAGACATGAAGAAATAGACCTCTTCACAAGAGTGTAACGACAAGGTCAAACCACTAGGTGGGGCAAGCATACAGCCACCATCGAGTGTATCTATTGTGATGTTCAAACCATTCAAAAAATATCCATACAAGCCACTTGGTGTATTATAGTCATGTATCTAAGTATATTATGCGATTACACAAACTCTGTGCATTCCCACAGCTTCTACTTGGCAGAAGTCAGTTGGACCCCGTCTCCTTCCTGTACCCAGTCGACTGAGGACCAACAGAAGGGACAGTGGAGCAAGCGGACAAGTCCGTAACGGTGGCGTTTGTTGTTAAACGCGCGCCAACATAAACAGTGCCATTAGTAAGCGGAGAGGGCTGTGGGGAGTAAACAAAGGCAGCATTGTCACTTTGCAGAGTGTTGTTATGGAGCGCGACAAAACCCATCTCAGCACTCTCTGCCCCTTCACAGTAACACCAGTCTGGAGCCCAAACCCTCGACAGAACTCGGCACCAGAGGGTCTTGGATGGGACCTGGACCGGGTCTTTTAACGGACTGGTCACATAATCCCTTTCTGGGCCTACTGATAGTGTTTCTCAAGCAAACAGCAGCAAAGGTCACTCACAGCTAGGAGAAAGCGGTTATCAGATATGGTATTAAACCATATAAAAGCTCATGGCGGTCGGAAACAGGACCTCATATGCACATTGTTTCCTGAGGGAAAATATTGACTGATGAAACACCGAACCCTGATAGCAAACAAAGATAATGCACACTGAATAGATAACTAACAGTTAACGCAGTCCCTTACCTGGTGAAAGACTGGCTCCTTCCATTGTAAATAGACCTAAAATAATGGAAGGCTGTGTCAAGAGTGTGTGAACAGCAGCATTTATAAAACAACCGTATTTATAGGGCCGTATGTCAGGATGTCAGTCAGTGTTTATTCAGCAACGTTTCAGATTTGGAAATTGTATTTCCTTTCAGGGGTATGTGGAGTGAACTAGGATCGAAATAATGAGAATAATATGAGGCTTACCACACTGACTGAGACACTGAAGATCAACAACAAAGTGATGAGAAATAGACTGATGGTATGTTCCTGCTTGAAGCACTCATATCTGCAAGAGAAACATGAAAGACTTGACTCAGCTGGACAACAGATTTCCATCACGCATATTTATACAATTGAGAGGATGGAACATAAAACTTGTAATATGAATCAGTTATAGAGTCATCGGCTGAACCGCTCAGGAACACGGATGTATCAAACACATGAAACCCTATCCTTATCTTGCATGGATCAATAGGATGAGTCATTGTTCTGTTTCGGCCTGACACTGATTTCACTTGCAGTGGGAAAGGGGCTTGGCTGTGTTTGGAGAGAGATGCTTGATTCCAACTCGAGTACAATAACAAAAATCAAGGAGGAATGGTGAGCACTTACAGACAGTAGACAAAGACACAGGTGCTGTAGATCATTGGCAACTCATCTAGTAACTGTCAAGGCACAAAGAGCACAGTGCCATGGTCAAAAGTCAGTCCAGTGCAATAGAATAAGGATCCAAACATCACATAAGGGATTTGTTTATATTTGTTCTTCACACTGCAAACTTGTGTAAGTCTAAATGTACATTCTGCATACCATTTGTGTGATACGCAGTCTTTGTCTCCAAAAGACACACTCCATGCAACTTTAAAAACACACTCATCCAATATTGGGTACATGCTGACCAGCCCTGCCCTATTTTTTGATACCATAAATCAGCCCACCTGCATCTCATATTGCAGCGTCATGTGGAAGCACCACGAACCAACACCCACCGCTGGAACACAAAGTGATGTCGCCAAACAGGAAGTAGAGGCATTAAAGATGAGTATCTCACTGTTTACAACTAGGCTATAGAAGAAACCTCATGTGTGAGTGTTGACATTCCTCAGCAGGAGGCACGTTTACCTGCCAGTCCGAGAAAGGAACAGACGTAGCGAAACTCTAATCCATCTCTGTAGGTCTGGATGGCTCCGCAGATGGGAGGGAGGATCATAATCAGGTTGCTGACCGTGTTCCCTGCACAACAAACCAGAACACCAGAACAGGCCTCAGAAGAGGAAGCACACGACACACTAAGACGTTATTCATTATTAGAATGACTCATTTAATATGCTTCCAGGGTGTCTTTTTCTGAATAGGTGGGTAACAAGAGAGCGTGACAATATCTCAGACGGACAATTAGGTTTATATTTCCTACAGGCTCAGGTTACAAGATGATTTGGGACAGTGCCGGTGGTGGCACTTCAGTTCATCCAACTGAGGCTAAAGGAAAACTTGTTTCTGCATTGGAAGTTTGAGTGGCATGAGAACTACCCACACCAACATGCTGTCCTTTTTACTGATGGTGCCTTTGGATATCATTGGATGACGCCAAAAAGATAAGATTTCTGTGTGAACCCAAAGTGCAGTTTACCTTTGTTAAAATGAGCGTGATAAGGCTTTACTTATCTTTAGTAGTGGTAGCTCGGGGCAACACGTGTGGATCACATATCAGAGATTGAAATGTTACTGCTATCCAGTTCACGTTTCCTTAGCTTCAACTGCTAACATGTAGATCAGAGGACACAAGTCTGTTTTCCAAATGCGTGTCAACATCGCAAGCATACTGCCACTATTGTTCTTCTCTGTTGTGGTTTTGTAAACTGAGATCAGACGCATACAAAAGCAAGTGAATGCCATACAAACAATGAGTGTAAAAAATCATGATGGCCTCTTTTCTTTTTTGTTAGTCTTCTACATCAGTTTTTACTGAACAGCACATTCCTGACTTTTGTTGTCCAACCTGTGTTGCCATTTAAAAGAAAAATAATTCACCAAACTCACATCGTTCTGCACCCCAGACTAATGAGAGGGTGGGGTGGCTTTTGGTGAAGATGTGAACTATGTTTAGGTTTTAAATACATAACCATTCATTTTTAATCAGTTAGCGGTGAATACCGAAAGAAGACACCAGCTCATGCATGAGTATTGGAGTGGATTTGGGTCAAGTGCAATTCAGTCTGATGTCAAAAGAGACCGAATATTCGTAGAAGAATGTGTAGTTATTTTGCAAGGTTTTTGCTGCTTATAGCCTGCCCTTGTCTACTGATCGGCCTATCACACAGGAATGCAAGGACTTCTGATCGTTATAACGTCATGTCAAAAACTTGTGTGTCTGATATGAAGCATTTAGGGTTTAGATTAGTATGTTTATCTCTTTAAATTCCCTCTTCACTAGAGAATGCACGTAACACAAAAAAAATATTCTGCTCAAGTCGGCTATCCGAGCTAAAAGCTAGTATCGTTATAGGCTAATCTCAATCTAGGAGTCCACCGAGGACAAAGGTCTTTTATGTAGGACAACATGACAAATTGTGCATGATTCAGTCGAATAGTCTGCGCGTAGGCTCAATGTTAACAACAAGCCGATATGCATTAAAATTATGCCCTACGATATGAAATTATACCGGGCAGGTATGCAACGGTTCTCGAGATGGCAGAAAGCATAGCCAGAAGTCTGTGGTGTTGGTAGGCTACTTATCCTGAATCCTATTGCTCGTATTCGCTGTCTCTAAATCATACTGATTTATTCTGAATAAGATGCAAAACGCTTCTCTGGGTCGCAAGTCCAACGCTTCGCGGGACTGTCAACAGCTCCTGGTGTGAACGCTGCACTGACTGAGACGGCCCTCCGCACACATCCACAATCGTGTAAATTGCTTTCAGGTATTATCACCAAAACGCCGTTCATTATCGAGGATGGTGTAAGTCATACTTACAGAATTCTGCAATGTAAAACGACACGACATAATTCTCCTCACACCAATCCAGAGTTGAGGTCGGTCGTCCCCAGTATCCTAGCCTGTCCACCGAGGGAGCCATGATGGAAAATGAACGGACTGGTTGAGTGTGAGGGAGGGGACTTGGTTTAGCGGATTTACGTCCCTATCCAGTCTCAAGGCAACTTTAGCCCAGCACAGGTGAAGTTGGGCAGGAAAGGCATGAGCAGGATGCCAGGTGGGTCATTGCAATGACAGTAGGCTACTGACTGATTAACTTTAGCTCGAGGAGGAGTGTCGAAGTAAATAAATGTAACCTACTAAAAAATAATGCAGAAAAACTTTAAACTTTTTGCCTGCAAATCTTATCTGAGTGACACTACCACTAAGTTATACAATTATGTCATTGTCATCCTTTGCTATTTGTTGCCATTTCAACTGCAGGGTTGGATGCAGCCTATATATCTGTATTTGATTTTAGAATCACAAAAATCCATAGCCTACATTCATGAGTGGTCCTGTATAAAGGTCACTTTGGTATCACTTTGCAATATTAGGCCATCTGCCATTGAGAGTCTAACTAACATTGGTCAATGATGGTCAACAATGTTTGCTTGCCAAAGGCAACATTCTGACGCAAGCTTTTATTTCAGATAAATGATAACTGAATTAAGCATGACAGCTGGTTGTAGTCACCACACATGTCCTATTGGGTGTTACATTAATTTAAAGAGCAAAACAATAATTGTGAATATTAACATGGTAATACTTGTTGTATAAAGGACAATTACAAAAACTTGCTGTATATACCTTATTCATTTATTAAATGTATAAACATGACAGATTGAACATAACATGCGAAATGTAATTAATAGGAAAATACTGAAATATTATTAGGCTATTACAAAATACTGTATACCATTTCTGCCTGCAGAAAATCACACACTTATAGTAACTGTACAATATTTCAGTCTCAAAGAACACTGTTACTTACATTTTTAAAAATCTTTGGCCCAACATTTTTAAGTTAAATAAGAATGCTCTACTTTGATCACATTGGGTAAGTCATATGTAAAGTGCATATCTAGTCAATGGTATATACCCAGCCTCATTGTCTACCTCCATAGACTTACTTCCATAACAGATTTGATCAAAATCTACCAGACAGTCCTGTTTAAACTTCTGATAAATGTGTCAACAAAACATTTGAGAAATGCTTAGCATTTCATCAACGGCATTTTTGACATACAGTAGTTCTGAGGGTTACATTCTCCTGACGCATTTTTAATGCCATTTAGCTCTTTTAGCAATCAGTAAGCTGTTGGTTGTCTAGGAGTGAAAAAGCAAAGTGCACCCAAGGTTATATTAGGCTGTTTCTTCCTCCATCTGCTGATTTGATTAAAACCAATTAACTTTTATCTGAGATGTGTATCATGAGCGCATTGCTTAAAAAGAGTCTCCAAGCATCTCCATAATGCCACAGTTGCTCACTGACATATCACATGCGCTCTATAGGCTACATATGTCAGGACATGACAGAATACCCCACAGAGCTGGGAATTTTGACCTTTTATGTTATGGTCTGATATGATCTGCCTTTCAGGGGTTATTCCATTGCCATTTCGACTTGGTAGAAAGGAAACCTCACAAAACAATACCTATGACATCACATGTCAGCTCTTCCCCTCTGTTAGATTGTCCTATATGCCTGTGAAACTGAGCCCGTCTCTGGGTTTTCCAACAGTTCACCTTCTCTCTAAGAACAATGCTCCTGATGCCAGGCAGCAGGTGGAGGATGTTGCTGGGCAGGGAAACCACCCCAGAGTTGGACAGGTTCAGCTCCTGCAAAGCCACAAGACCGCCAAACACCTCCTCGCTCAGTGGGCCCAGACGGCTGTTGTGCGACAGGTCCAGAACCTGCAGGCCACAGAGGTCTCTGAAGCTGTGCGGTTGGATGGTCTTCAGCTCAAACAGCCCACTGAGAGACAGGTGGGTCAGATCCCTCAGGCCTGTAAAGCTGTCACTCTCGAGGCTGGGGATGGGGTTTGTGTCGAGGCTCAGCGACCTGAGGGGGAGGCCTTGGAGCCGGGGCACGGCTTTCAAACGGTTCCCTGCCAGGCTGAGCCTCTGGATGTCGGGTGGATTCTTGACTGGATCCCTCGTGACGGAGGTCAGGAGGTTGTTGGAGAGATCGATACGGATGGGTCCTCCGTGGCCCTTGTTGGCGAAGACATCCAGCCAGACCTGCTGGAGCCGGTTGCTGCTCAAGTCCACGTCTGCGAGGGGTAGGCCAGAGAAACAGCCGTGTCCCAGCTCCTCCAGAGCGTTGTGGCTCAGGTCCAGAGTCTCCAGGTAGCGCAGCCTGGAGAAGGTGCTTCCATTCAGGCTGGAGATGAGGTTGTTGCTCAGGTCTAGGCTGGCCAGTGTGGTGTAGCCTGGCCCAGACAGCATGAAGGCAGTGATGGTGCTGATGGCGCTGGAGGACAGGTCCAGAGAGGAGGTATCCAGAGGAATGGGGATGGGGACAGGGCCTGCACCCACCCCACTACAGTCTACCCTGGTCAGACTGAAGCTGTCGAACAGGCCGAAGTTCTCTACTTTACAGCGACAACCAGGGTGGCAGTTTTTCAGCGCGGAGGCATAGAGGAACACCGAGAGCCACATGGTCACCCCCAGTAGAACAGACGTGGCCCCCTGAGGAAGACGACAAACACAGAACACAATCTAATACCTGTCAGAGAATTAATTTACTGATTCGCTGCTTTTGTTTTTCAAAGAAAACTAATTTGTTAGACCATGCTTTGTGATATCCAGTCAAGTAAGAACTCCGGAGAGATAATGTTTTCTCAAAATTGTAATATGTGTTTGGTCAAAGTAAACAACATTGGCAGGGGGAGAAGCAGGGCCTGACTTGGGGGGTTTCAAGTCCTACAAGCGTTTCTGTGTTCATTCATTCACCATGTATGAGGCTTCTATCGTACTGCAGTCTAAGGGACAACTTTTGAGCAAGAACCTGAAGAAAAAAATCGTCAATATAGACCATGTAAGTGCCGACAAAGAAAATTATCAACTCATATTTAAAATAAGAATGCCGGAAAACATTCTTTTAAACCTTAACGTTTTCCTCAGAAAACTCAAAGCACATCTAATCTGGAAAATACATTGTTTTGTCAAAGACAATATCAGTTTCTTTGTTTCAGACATCAAATGCATGGTTGCTTTAAGTAGTTATCTTGCTCTGTGGTGTGTTTTCCTGCTGACATGTTTAATTTGGTCCCACCTGTGTTCAGAGAGCTCAGCTGTGGCATGTGCAAGCTGTGGCTGCATGCAGAAATACCTGCCCAGGGGCAAGTCAGGGGCACCAGGTGTGCTTGTGATTCCTGTATAGGCAAAACACCTTGGCACAGGATATTCCCAGGATAAACTTGTACAACAACCCTTTTCTGATCTCAGTAACCTCAGTGAAGTCACCCAAATATAATTAAGAGTTGCTACACTTGTTTACAAAGCCGAAAAAAACCATTGTACACCATTAGGCTTTCTCTTGTGTTTTTGTCCTGGCCAAACACAAACACAAAAAAAGAACTTGCCAGCAGAATTCTAAGAATAAAAGAGGAAGAAGTGTTGTGTCTGACAGTCAGGTGACACTGATAATGACTGCATCAGCAGCTCAGGAAACGGCTCAGTAAAATACTTTTTAATAAACATTTACTTCTTCCAAAGTAGTCTATGGAAGAAACTGCACTATGTAATAGTACTTGAAAGTCAGTTTACAGAATTGTTGTCATTAATCTTTTCTCCACAGACCAGTGTATAATCAAATATGACAAGTATCTCTTTATTCTACCCTTGAGTTATGGTTAGGGTAAGCCTGTTAATGTAGCCAAAACAATGGGGACCAACTTCTAACTCCAATGACCTCACTTAACTTTCTCTTAACCACTCTCACTTTTATCAATTTTAATAGTGATACGGACTTCAAACGGGTGGACTCAGCTGTCAAATCACATATGCTGAATATAGATTTAAAAAATACAGGCTGTGAAATCATCTAAAAACAAACATTCTGCCTTGTCTCAAACAGTATATTTACTTTACAGCAAATCCTGTTTGAAATATTTTTTAAATCACATCCCTCGACTCCAACAGAAACAATAGCATAATGCGTATCTTCAAGTAAGCAATGTCTGTTTGATGCTCGCTGTTCTAAATTATAACATACATTCAGCGTGTCGGCAAGAGGACCCTTTGGGAAAAGTATTAGAAGTTGCAGCCGAGGCTTTGAGTGCTCACCTTTCTTGACGAATTGTACATTTTTGTTTTGAAACTTTTATGTCCGATTATTAAACCAGATTTCCTCGCAATCCCTAAACACTAATATGAGTTTGAGAAGGATACATTTGAGCATGAGTATGTCTGCTTCCCACATTTGATGTGGCTGTAAAATACTGCAAGTCCTTCCGTCACGCAAGCAGTAGTTGTACCGCCCATTTTTTCTCTCTCTTTCTGATCACCGACATTGGAAAAGCGCCAAGGTAGTTTGCAGTTCCAGCTACTACACACTGGTCAAAAAAGTCCGCTATTGATATTTAAATTAAATGTAGCCATATACATACTGTGAAGAAGATGATGCAGCTGACAACGTTTCTTTCATCTTTAAGGATTAACATTTTATCCACCAGGATTCAGGAGTGTACAGTATATTGTGTGTATGTGTGTGAGAGTAGTCTCATGTATGCATGGGCGCATACCTAGGTGAGGAAGACTGTGGGAACACAAGTATTACTCCAGTATTGTGTTTTTTCTCTTTTATATGACTCCGACATTGATTCCATCAATATTAAAACTCTATGGTCATGGTTACACTTGTGCTTATCTCTCCTTCTCTCTTCTCTCTCTCTCCCTCTTCCCCTCTCTCCCTCTTCCCCTCTCTCTCATTGTCTATCCCTCTCTCTCTCTCTCTCAGTGTAACTAGTGACTATTTGACCCCTGTTGGCCATGTTATGTATTGTCGTTTTGAAGTGCCTCACGGATTATCAGCATGTTCTGGTCCAGGCGGGTGTCTGTCTGGCAAAGCAACAGAACCCCACACAGTGGACCACACACTGTCTGAACAGACAAGGCCGCTTTATTCAGCATGCACACACTGGAGGTAATAAATAACAGGGACATCACCAGATACAGGATGAAGGAAAAGCATCTTCATACAACACAACAAGAAAGTACCACGACAAGATGACACACCGGGTAAATAACCAAACAATTAGTTTGATGATATCGGGACAAACATTCAAGGAAACTGCCATATATTGACATGAACAATCGTTCTAACATGTAACCTGTTGCGGTCCCAAAAAGGAATTCTAGCACTGGGACACTCGTTTATATAATAGACTGATGCTGATCTTTGTCCACAAGTCCCCGTAGTATGGCACACATCTTAAACACCATGCATATCATGTTCAATAAAGGGAAGAAGGCTATGAAAAAATAGTTCAACACTTTCAATAGTAGTCATGGAGACTATTCTTAAGCAGTAGAGTTCTAGGTCAAACTCACTCCCAGCAGTCTGCACCATGGGGCAGCGAGCCAGCCAGCTGTCTATTAACAATGGTTAAAGAGTTGTACAGTCCAAGGACGCTGGCTGGGTCTCCTCCACTAACTCAACCGTCCCATAATGGTTTCAAGATCCAGCTCCTTCATTGGTCAACAGTGACCACGCCTCTCCTTTCTCACTGGAGAACACATTTTTCCTTATTGCTATACTTCCTTCTTCTCAGCTCCAGACCTCTCTCCAGGCGCTCGTCCTCCTCCAGAGCCCTGAAAACACACACACACACACAGAGAACGTGACGAAAGGCTGTCGGGACGTATTTGGCTTTCTCGCTTTGTCACTCTCGCACACGCACTCACCCTCTCTCCTTGGCGTCCATGTCTCGAACCAGCTCGTCTCGCTGGTTGACAAGAGACACCAGCTCCTGTAGCAGCAGCTGCTCCCTGTGCTGCTGGGCACTTGTCTTCTGCCAGTCTGGAGAGGAGAGGAGGAATGGGGCAGAGAGGAGAGGAATGAAGAGGAGAGGATCGTGGAGAAGAAAAAAAGGAGAGGAATCACCTATATCGGACCTCACCCTCTATAGCCATCATGACTCGGAGTTCTCGGTTCAGCAGCTCAAAGCGTCTCTCCAGATCCTGCTCCTCTTGCCTGGAAAACGAGGAGATGGAGTTAGACAGAAACTATAGCACAGGTTGGCCCGCCAGCAAACAGTTTAGACTAAAGTTAGCTTGTATTGAAGTCAGAGCATAGTTAGGTTGAGGAATATGCCTCACAGCGACTCCAGGTTGTCCTGTCTCCTGATCAGAGCGTTCTTCTTGTTGACCAAAGTAAACCACTCCTGGATCAGACGTTCCTCTTCTTCGCGATCACTTCCTGGTAGGACGGAGGACAACCTTTAGCAGAGGACGCCCACACGGCACGGCTTCTTTATGCGACGCCGCGCGTGTCTCTCCTGCCCATCTCTCTCTCTCATGGTCTCACCTGACTCCATCAGGCGACGGAGGCGTCTCTCCACCACGCCCGCTCGGCTGTCGATGTGTCTCTGCTCTGTCTCTAATGCCTGGAGCTCACTCAGCACGTACTGGTTAGTGTCCTGGAGGTGCTGACACACACACACACACAAAGACGCACACACACACAAAGACGCACACACACACACAAAGACACACACACACACAACATGAACCAGACAGACAAACATACAGATAAGACGATACATGGAAGGGAAAAATAATAGATAGATAGATAGATAGATAGAAGGATGGATTTGAAAAAAAAATACAGAAAAACAGAGGGAAAAAGAGAGGTCAAAGGATTAGAGAGAGAAAGACTAGGGAGGCGAGTAAAAGACAATGATAGACAGATATATGCAGTACTGTACATAGAGCAATAGAGAATATATACATTTAGTAAGAATTTGTGACTGACCATGGTTGCCTCTTCCTTGTTCACTATAAACTCCTGACCCTTCGATGCTCTCTGCGATCCTGAAAACACACACAGAACGTTCCACATAAGCAAACCCACAGCAACCAGCTGAAAAAGCCTACATTGTTTCAGTTAGGTATATGTGCTCTTTGGAATTTCCTGCCTTCTAAGAAGTTTCACAAAGCCAAACTCCTCATATAAATCATAGGTTTATGTTGTACAAACACTCACCTGGTTCTGCGTTCTCTCTGGCTGCTGAGGAGCCGTTTGTGACTTCGCTTGGAACACCGTCATGCTGGGCAGGAGACAGAACAATCATGTTATTTATCAAGTTGCTGGAGACATTCGAATGTTGCACACTGGGGGGATGCGAGTTTTAAAGCCCTGGGATGTCTGGCTAGCTGGTACCTGGGTGGTGGGAGTGTCTTCTGATTCCATGGACTGGCTCCTGATTTTCTGCCGCCTCTTCTTCAGCAGGTCGGCGTCTCTCACCTGACCCAGCCCAGACTTGGCGGCTGAGGCCAGAGGCCTAGGGGGAGCAACCGGGGACTTGGACCCCTCCCCTTCTCCACCTCGCCTTTCCTTCTCCCCTAGTCTCTTGGTCCTGGGAGGGGCCACCAGACTGCCGTTGGTCTTCACCTTCTGCTCCCCTCCTCCAGCTTCTCCCTCCCTGGCCTCTCCCTCGCCGGCCCCTCCCTCCTGGAGCTTGCGGACGCAGAAGGCCGTGGCGGCCTCCACATCGCTGGGCTGGCTGGGTGTGGGCTGCGTCAGCGTGTAGCTGGTCTGGCTGCTGTTGTGTTCGATCTGGAGGACGCTGAGCTCCTGCCCCGTGAAGTGGGAGCGGATCTGGCTCAGGTACGTCATGACGATGAGGCGGTCGGGCACCGACAGCAGCACCATGTCTGACGGGCTCCAGCAGACGAGAGATGCCCAAGCCCGCAAAGCCATCGAACGCCTGCAGCCCATAATAATGACGACAACATTAGATCTGTCTGTGGATGGCAACTAAGTCGAAACTCCTGAATACTGCTAAGAGAACAAACTGTTTTCACAGTGTGGCTTTTTACCTTCCTGTTGTTGAACTTGATATCATGAGGGTCCAGCTTCTCAAACTCTCTGAGAGAAACAGAGGCAATCAAACACATTTGGAGTTAGTGCTGTTGATAAAATAGCCATAAACATCCTCTGTCAGAGATGCTAAGCTAACAGACACGCAAACAAGACAAGACAAAGCTAAACATTAGACGTCTCTTACATCAGTTTAGGGTGGAAGTGGTGCAGGATGGCACAGAAGGCCAGGCCGTTACGCCAGGAAGTGCTGAAGTTGGTAACCTTTACTCCCCGGTGAACTTGTGTGACCTCCTGGCACCACTGTAGCAGAGACTGGCTGGAACTCACCAGGTCTGCAGTGTCCACATTATACACCTTGACAGGGAAGGAGAAGAATGAGTGCGTGAGTGTGAATGAGTGAGTGAATGTGAGTGAGTGAGTGAGTGAGTGAGTAAGTGAGTATTACCTCCTGAGAAGCAGTCTCTTTCTTCCCATCAGCCTCGTCTCTGACCTGCATCACCCTAGGTTCAGGGGTCACCGCGGGATCTGAGGTCACTTCCTGAGATTTTACAGGAAGGGGAGGGCTTTTCCTCTTGCTGCGTCGGGGTGGTACGACGGCAACAGACACATCCTTCTCTGTAGGACTTTTAGATGACATCTGCCCCTCGCCTGAGCGGGTGGGAGGGGTCTGGGCAAGGTCTCTGTTGGGGACTGATGTTGAGGTGGAATCAGAAGGGCTGGGGGTGGAGTCAGCAGGGCTGGGGGTGGAGTCAGCAGGTGTAGGGGTGGAGTCAGCAGGGGAAGGGGTGGATTCAGCAGGTGTTGGGGTGGAGTCAGCAGGTGTAGGGGTGGAGTCAGCAGGTGTAGGGGTGGAGTCAGCAGGTGTTGGGGTGGAGTCAGCAGGGCTGGGGGTGGAGTCAGCAGGTGTTGGGGGTGGAGTCAGCAGGGCTGGGGGTGGAGTCAGCAGGGCTGGGGTCGGGTTCTGGAGACTGTTTCTTGGAGCGTCTCGCGGGAACAGGAAGGTCTGGCCTGCGGAAACAGCCAGAGACAAAGTGTTAGTGTGTAGGGTGTCTGACAGGGTGTGTCAGTGCGAGATGGTGTGTGGTGTAGACTCAGAGGATCTAACATGGGGGTTAGTCTTACTTTAGGTCCGACCCCCCTAATGTGTCATCCATAGATATCAGGATGGAGTTCTGCTCCAGCCTCTCATCTTCCAGCTCAACACTTGCTCCACACACCACACTTTCTGCAGGCTCCCCTGCCTCAGCCAATGAGGAGCTTTGATCCTCTGCAGATACCCTAGCCGCCCAATCCTCTGACTTGTAAGTCTTATTATGATCTTCTGAATGGCTTACGGTGTCAGTGCTAGTTTGTGACTGGTCGACCATGGGGTCATCGTCATCATCAAGACAAGGGATGAGGAGTTTCCTGCACCGGGGGGCGGGGACAGGAGCCTCCTCAGTGTCGCCTCCCATCTGGAGTAACTTGGCCAATAGGAATCTCTCCTCCTCCAGGAGACTTTGGTTCTTCGAGACAGGGTCTTCGGTGTGTGAGTCAGAGGTCTTAGTGACCGAGTGTCTTTGAGGGGTGCTGGTGTCTATATCTGGGAGGGTCAGCGAAGAGTGGGTTTTGTCTGTGTCAGACTGTGTTTGAGATGTCTTGGTGGTGGAGTCAGGTGGAGGCGGCGAGGTTTCTGGTGGAGGGGACTGAGGTGGAAGGGGCCAGGGAACTACAGAACTCTTGATTGCCTCTGATATGGCCTCGTCTGTATCCTTGGTTACGTCAGGCTCCTGATTGGCTGCTGTCTCTCTGGCTTTCACCAGTACACTGCCTGAATTGCTGTTTTCCGTGGCCATCGGTTGGTTGGCCATGTTGCTAAGGCAAGCTGAAACAGTCTGATTGGCTGTCAATGGCCCCACTTCCTGTAGGGGTACAGGTTGGGGGAGGGACCGAAGGGGAGCAGGTTCAGATGAAGTGTTGTGATTGGCTGCACCATGGAGACCGGAGAGGTCCTGAGCAGACTCTGGGCTGGGAGACAGAGAAGGAGGTCAACCTCCTAATCTGGCACATTCTGAATGATGAGCGGACACCACACTGCCAGCTACTGACAAGCTGGGACTATCTACACACTGCACCACTGGCCACAGCAGACCACTGTCTGTCACTGTCCACAGTGCATCAGACTACTGTCGATACAGCAACCACAGTAATGGAACATGCTTCAAACCCACCACTTCACAAACAACACCAGACAGATCTCTACAGGGATGGAGCGATGCATTCACATGCATCCACATCAGCGTTCGGCTCAAACCTCACATACAGCCACAAAACCATGATCATGAGAAGATGCGCAGAAGTTCGGTCAAACTCAATGGAACATCTCAGTAACTCTCAACCACAAACAGGTTTCCAACATAGGTTTGAAGAGCGCGTCAGCACACTGAGTTAACACTCAAGAAGCTCAGGAAGCCTTCCATATTTCAAGCCAGAAAACCAATGACCAAGCATCTCCATACAACAGGCATCAGCCCCATTGACTTCACTTACCCCCCGCCCCCCTCCATGTACAGCTCAGCCGACCAGACGGTTCCCAGGTCCTCCTGCCCCAGCTCAAACTCCAGCTCCTCCTCCTCCTGCTGCAGCAGGATTGGTCGAGGTCCTGACGAAGGGGGAGGTACAGGGGCCTCCCAAAACTCCTCATAGGCTATATCGTCCAGCTCCACCTCTATTAAAGGTGGCCACGCCTCTCCGCAGCTGCTAGCGTTAGCGCTCTCCAGCGGTGCTGGGTCTGTGTCTGGTCTGCCTGTCGTTTCTGCTCTGTCTGTCTCTGGCCCTTTCAGATGGGTTTCTGGTCCGTCTCTCTCAGCTTCGGACTTTTCCTCCGCTGTCTTTGTCTCTCGCTCTCTGCTGCCGGCCTCTCTCTCTGCCCTGTGCGTTTCTCTATTTTGTGTCTGAGATGGGTCTGGAGGTGTGGTCTCATCAGGACCAGAGGCCACTTCATTGGTCATCTCCTGCTCTATGGCAGCCTGTCTCAGACGGTCCACCAAGCTGGGTTTGGAGGACCACCGACGTGACAACAGCTCCGAAAGCTCCTTCCTGTTTATCTCTAAGACCAATGACGAGTCCGGCGGACCGTCCTGTCCCGTGATTGGCTGTTCCTTTGCGGTATCAGAGAAGGCCGCAGGGGGCAGTATGTCCAGGTCAGAGGGAAGGGGCTGGTCAGAGTCTGGGACCTGTGTCTGGACGGAAGGCTGTAGGATGGACGCCATTGTCTCATAGCTGGAGGTGGGAGGTTGGGACAGATGTTTAGGGACCTAGATTCTGTACGTGAATTTAACAAACTTTACTGCAGGCATGAGGGATGCAGCTCACATCTATCAACAGAGTCAACCTCCGGACTCAATATTAGACACATATTGCTACATCCATCCGGTCTTTCAAAGTGTTGTTGTAGTGACATGTTTTGACCAGTAGAGTGTGTAGTTGGACAGGTTGTGTGTGACGCCATGCAGAAGCAGCCAGAGCTCTCTAAAGTATGCTGCTCCCCCCCAGGCTGACTCACCCCCGATACAGGACCCCCACTAACGCTGTGATGAGGCCCACGGACGCTTCCTGCCGCCCCTCCTCCTTCCCTGCTTCAGAATCCTGATAGGCTACTGAGCTGTCAGTCACCGCTACGTCTGTATGTGTGGCGTCATCTGAAGGGGGAGGGGTCTGTGAAGGAGGAGGAGTCTCCTTGGCTACACAGCGGCTGCCACACACACACATAAAAGCATACACACACACACAGTGAACGCGACAAATGATGGTTTGACACCAGCAAGTAACGGGGATCATTTAACGAAAAAGTTAGATATCCAAAACAATGAAACTTTCCAGAGCCGCTTTACTACCTAGACAGAGTACGCAGCTGCACAGCACTACAAACATGCCTGGTTTGGACTTGTGGGCAGTGTACTGTATTAGCTACATGTGTGTCACTGTTCTAGTACCTAGTGGGTTCAGGTATCTAGATGGGGTGGTGCCATGCTGCTTTGGGGGTGGGGGGGGAACACACTCTGAGACTTACCCCCCCGAGGAAGAACTTGTCACGGTTGTCAGAGGGGCCAAGCTCCCTGGCCCCGCCCCTTGCTCTCTCCTCGTCTCCTCTAGGGCCGCCCACAGGGGCCTCTCCGCCTCACACACAGTCTCGCTATCGGACGGTTGTAAAACATTCCCGCCCTCGCTGTCGGATGGTTGCTGCGTGTCTCCTCCCTCCACCTCCTGTCTTCCAGAGGGGGGGTCTGACTCTAAGGCCGGCAGGGGGTCCAGCTGCAGGGAGCGGCCTGGGACAGACCCTGTGGTCCTGGTCGTCAACTCCAGCCCGGACACTATGACACGCTCAGCACAGACTTCTTGAGGAGGCGGAGAGAGGTTTCTCTCATGCTTCTCACTCTTCTCCTTTACCGATGACTTGGAAGCTGGGCTTGTGGAGGTGGCAGTGGTCGGGGTGGAGGGCGGGGTACAGGAAGGGGTAGTGGGCTGGGTTGTGGGTGGGGAGATGGTAGGGATGGTGGACTGGGTTGTGGGTGGGGAGATGGTAGGGATGGTGGACTGGGTTGTGGGTGGGGCGATGGGTAGGGATGATGGACTGGGTTGTGGGTGGGGCGATGGGAGGGATGATGGGCTGGGTGTGGGTGGGGCGATGGGGGGGATGGTGGGCTGGGTGATGGGTGGGGAGATGGGGGGGATGATGGACTGGGTGGTGGGTGGGGCGATGGGAGGGATGGTGGGCTGGGTGGTGGGTGGGGCGATGGGGGGGATGGTGGGCTGGGTGATGGGTGGGTAGATGGGGGGGATGATGGACTGGGTGGTGGGTGGGGCGATGGGGGGGATGGTGGGCTGGGTGATGGGTGGGGAGATGGGGGGGATGATGGACTGGGTGGTGGGTGGGGCAGGAGGTGGAGTTGGACGAAGCTCTGGTTCTTCCTCGATGATTAACTGGACAGCTTCTAGACTGTTAGCGTCGTCTCTGTCTGAGCTGAGAGCCAAACACAGCAGTGTTACCCTTACACTGCCTTTCAACCTCAGCAGACACACACATGCAGGCACACGTTCTCCACCGATACTTACCCTGTTCCTAAGTCTAGGTCTAATGATGGTTCTCCTCTGAGGATGTCCTGCTGCTGTGTTCTCTCCTCTAGAACCTTCCACAGGGGGACCTCCACGGTCGGTGTCTTTGGATTCTCCTGAGCATTGGGCTCTGGTGCTGGTTGGTTTGTCTGTTCCTCCTTCTCCTCCTGAGTCCTAGGAGGCGTGATGGCGATGGTGCTGCTCTTCACCACCGGAGGGGGCTGTTGAGCGGGCACATCAGCTACCTCAGCGGGTGTGTGGAAGAGGCTGGGATGTTTCCTTAGGTTTGTCAGAGAAGTTAAGTGTTTCTTTGGGTTTGTGGGAAAAGCTCGATATTTTCTCAGGTTTCTGGAAGGAATTGGGTGTTTCCTTGGCTTTGTCTGAGAATCTAGGTGTTTCTGCAGGCTTGTGGGTCAAGTTAGCTGTTTCTTTAGGCTTGTGAGTCAAGTTAGCTGTTTCTTCAGGCTTGTGAGTCGAGCTAGCTGTTTCTTCAGGCTTGTGAGTCGAGCTAGCTGTTTCTTCAGGCTTGTGACTCGAGCTAGCTGTTTCTTCAGGCTTGTGAGTCGAGCTAGCTGTTTCTTCAGGCTTGTGGGATGGAGCTAGGCCGTACTTCAGGTGCGTGAATGAGACTTTGAGGCTGTGTCTCTGGTGGACATCCTGAGAGCGGTGTCGAATCAGACAGGCTTTTCATCTTCTCCTTGTCCTCATCTGACCTATTGTCCTCATTCTGACCTGAGACTCTCATGCTCTCCTCCTCTGGTCTGTCTTTCAGAGGTCTCTCCATGATGTCACATGGTCTGTTATCAGCTTTTGATTGCGTCTCCTTATGCCCATCCTCTCTGGCCTCTTCCGATTGGTCCATTGCAGCAACTTTTCTTTCAGATGGCGTTTGATTGGCTCTCTGTTTGCATCTGGAGAAAAGGAGGAACAGCAAGGGATCACCAAACTGAAAGTACCATAAGTACTCACATGATCCATGTCTGTGTGTGTGTGTGTGTTTGTTGAGGATGATATGCATATACATTTTATAACAGAACTTGATTGAGATGACGGGGAAACACTCAAGCATATGTTTGATATTGGGGTGTTTGTGTTTGCATGTGTTCCCTTACCCTCCTTCCTCGACCATCGAGTCCCGAGGAGACCTCTTGATGGTGTCCACCTTAGATGCCACCTTCTCCTCCATAAAGAAGACTCCTGCAGTCTGACTGAATGTATCTATGTTGTCATCAAGGTCAGCTTCTGGTTCAGCCAATGGGGGCTTGCCTGCTATGAAGTGTGTTTTGACCGGGGCAATGGCAGGTTGAGAGGGTTTCTTCTTCTTGGTCAAATCTTTGATGTCTGCTTCCTCATCAGCCACTGATGGTTTGACAGTGATAAATGCTGCCAGGACATTGGTTGATTCCTGACCGCGGCGGGCAGAGCTCTCTGTGGAGGAGAAGGGCCAGGGAGGAGGCGGGGCTACAATCAACTCTCAGAGTGGATGGGGTCAGGGTGGCCATCTTGGCCAGAACTGAGGGACAGAGATGCCGAGGATCAAAGGTCGGAAGTCACGTAGGGGAGAGGGGGTTAGAGCACGCCAAGCAGGGAGGTCAGAAACACAGGCCAGGCCAAGTCAGCGGCACTCGATTGGAGGTTACACCTGTCAATCAACCGCAGCCATGGAAGCAAATCTTTGTCGTCTACAGCAACCACTCCAAATCCATCCCAGAAGCCACTCCATCTACCGTGACAGCATTCTTTTTCATACACAATAACCATGCCATGTCACCAAGGGCAACAGATCTCCTACCCAGAAGTCTATAAAGATAACAGTGTGGATCATCACAGATCCTGTCTCTTGGTGACTCCGATGGCCCACCCACACACACGTGATTAAGCCAGCTCACTGTATCAGACCACATCATAGCCAGGAACGAACAGAACGGCATACACAACAAACAGCACACACACATCAGCCCCCAAACATCCAGCGCTCAGGTGTTGGTGTATGGATGAGTGGTGTGCTTAGGGTTAGTGTTGGCAGAGCGCAACGTGGTAGTACAGGCAGGGGAAACACGCGATCGATGCATGAGCTACAATGAGCTCACCTTATCATGTCTGTCTCAGCCCCACTCTCTATGGCTGGCTGGTGTGGTGCAGGGGTGAGAGTGGGGGTGGGAGCAGGGGCAGGCGAGGCAATTCTGATGCTGCCGACCATCCTGGAGGAGTGTGAGGAATCCTCCCCCCTGGTCAGGGTCAGAGGGGGGGCTGTCTCCGTGGTAGCATGGGAGGGTTGGTGGGGAATACCTTAAAGGGACAAAATGAACCAATTAAGAGAACTGTTCCTCACTCTCAGGTTGGCTTCAGGTGCAACACCTCCCCAGACCTCAACCCCTCAACCACGACCTCACAGGCAGCCTGAACCTGTCCAGGGAGGCTGAAGGCTTTAGTACCTGAGTGGGAGGAGCCGAGAACAGCAGGTGCAGTAGTGGGAGGAGCAGCAGAGAGAGAGGCCGGGCGGGAGCGGGAGCGGGGGAGGGCGGGGGGCGAGGAGCGCGGTAGGAGTCGGGAGGGGGGAGGGACGACTGGGTCACAGAGAGAGTCCAGGTCCGGACTGGTGAGGAGGGGGACTGATGAGATGTTGTCACAGGGATGGGAGGGGGTTAGAAGGGGAGGGAGCCTGAGGCTGTACCTCTGGGCTTTGACCACTTCCCTTGGACACAAGGTTCTGGGGAGTGAGGGAGTGGGGGGATAGAGCGATGATGAAGGAACACGAGGAGGAGTAAGGACAGAGGGATGAAGAACCGAGAGAGAAAGACAGAGGATGTAGGGAGGGACAGAATGTTAATGAATGAGTAGATGATTGGTGAAATGAGGGAGAGGGAGAGAGGAAGAGAGAGAATACAATTAGTACATCAGTCAGCAGAGCAGCATTAATGCCTCCTAGCTCCTGATGTAGGCCTGACAAAAGTCATCCACATGTACACTGTTGTCATAACCTACCAAAAGACAACCGAGGCGTACAGGGGATCCGGGGCTCCCTACCTGGCTCTGGGCAGGAGAGCGGGGATGTAGGGAGAGGAAGGGATGGAGGGGAGGAGCCTGTAACCACGGTGTCGTCATCGGGAGGAGAAGCAGAGGTGAAAGGCGAAGGTGAGGAGGGACGCAGAGTAGGGAAAAGCTTAGGTCTGAAGACGTGAGAGCCAACTGCTGGAAGACACAGACATATTGGAGATGAACGACAGAGCTCTATGACAGCCGATTGGAGCAGGTAAAGATGGTCATAGAGCCAGTTGTCCAATCAAAGAGGAGACCAACCAGAGACAGGAGGCTGGGGATCTGGGGAGGAAGCCACAGTCTGCATGTCAAACGGATTCCTGACAAACGACACTGGAACTACAGGGAGAACAGAGAGGAAGGAAGGACAGATGAACAGAGGAAAACAGAGGAAGATCAAACAGGAATTGGAAGGAAGTGGACAACCCGAAACGGATCTCTCATCACACCAAACTTAGGCAGACGGCCTTGCTCTTGAAACGCTAACCGCATGTTGTTCACACATACGCACACAGTTCCAGCTACAGGTGTAAGGTACAAGCCTGGGCTATCTATAGTAAGTACACACAGATGTATTACAGTAACAGCAACCAAACATACCACAGAGTCAGCAAGTGTTAAGCGTTTCAGGAAGTTCGAACATGCAGCAAAGAACAAAGCAAAAGCTCTCCAATCAGCCAGCCAGAGGGCAGTCTGCCACAGGGTACCTGCGCCCGAGCTGGGCTTGAAGATTCTGGGCAGAGACGGAGGCTGAGAGCGAGTGAAGCCTCGCACTGAGGGGCCAACGCTTTCATAGGAGGACAGTGGGAGTGTGGGCGACTCAGTAGCGGGCAGGAAGGGATTGGGGGGTTCAGTGGGACGTTTGGGCTCAGGAGAAGGTTTGGAAGCTGGGAGGGACTCAGAGGGTCGTTGGGGATGTGTAAGGAGATGAGGGGTGGGGCCGGGGCGTGTGGGGGCCTCAGGTCTGGGCTTGGGGCGTGTGGGAAGGTCACTATGTGCACGGCGTTCCAGGGCTTGTTTCCGAGGTGTGAGCATTTCAGGGGGTGGCTGGGTCTGCATGGTGGGCTTTGGTGGTGCGGGCGGCTCAGGGGGGAGGTGGGGCGATGTGGACGACTGCCTGTGAGCAGCAGAGACTGCAGACTGGATTCCCCCTGGACCGGCCTGGGGGTTGGGGGGAAGGCTGGGGGGAAGGACTAGGGGAGGGATTAGGGGAGGGCACAAGGCGGGGGAGCCTGGAGCGGGAGGGTGGCCTGGGAGAAGGGCCTGGGGGGACGGGCAGAGGAGGTCTGGAGTGGAGGACAGGGCTGGGGGCAGTTCCAGCCTTGCCAAATTTACCAGGGTCTCTCCCACTGGCTGGAAGCCAGGGTGGAGTGTGGAAGGTTGGGGATTGTAAATAAAGATGGTTGTTGCAGAGAGGAATGGGACGTGGATTTGGAAAGGAGGGTGAAGGGAGAGAGGAAGAGAAAATGGGTGAAATGAGAAGTTAGAAAATGAAAGACTTCAGACTTGATGTGAGTGGAGATACTGAATCTATCATACGGCACTCGTTGGATGATGGATCCTTGACCTCATTGTATTGCTATGTTACCATTCTGCCTCTCCAAACAACATGATCATTGCTAACATAGCAAACATGACATGGAAACTCATGCGATCTTGTGATTTGATAGATTGGTGACAATGCTGGGAGAAAGATGACGATCCTCCAATCATCTGTTCTGCTGATCAAACATGAAATGTTGTGGGAGTGAGTGGACTATGCAGAATGAAGAAGAGGAGAGTCATAGAAAGGAGATAGGGACCGGAAGGGGGAGGCAGGATGGTTGGACGGGGTGGGGTACCTGTAAGTGGAGGGTTGTGACCAGAGGAAGGTCTCCTGTCCTGGGGGCGAGTAGGGTGGGCTGGAGGGGCTGGCACAGGAGGAGGAGACAAAATCAAATAAAATAGGGTATGAGAACATGGGAATTATGGAATGTGGTGGGGGTGTGTGTATACGTGTGTGTGTGTGTGTGTGTGTGTGTGTGTGCTTGTACCTGCAGCAGCTCTGCTCATGGCTCCAGCAACAGGCCGCTTGTCCTCCTCCTCGTCACTCTCATTGAAGTCGTCAAGGTTACCGATGTCTGTGGGTTTGACGCTCATGAGGCTGGCCAGACTCTGCATGTCCTCATCACTAGGGGACGCAGACAACACAGCATGACCATGTCATCACTAGGGGACGCAGACAACACAGCATGACCATGTCATCACTCGGGGACGCACACACATGGCATGACCACGTCATCACTCGGGGACGCAGACACACAGCATGATGACGTCATCACTCGGGGACGTCGATGCATGATCACAGCGGGACTCACGTGGCTTTACCCTCCCTCACAAAGATGCAGGACAGCGAGAGCTTGAGCGACGCCTCCACCACTTTGACGGACAGCGGCTTCAGCTTCAGGTTGAGGTCTATCTGTGTGGGCGTGGCACTCGCAAACTTCTTCATGTTGATGTCTGCGGAGGCCAGCACCTTGCGATGGCCCTTCGTCTCCTACAGGGGGCACAGAGGGGCAGACGGGCGCTGGTCAGAGAACTGAGGGGAGCAGAGGGACGCTTGAGTTAAAGTCACTTGAAAGCATAGAAATAGTCAACTGCTCACACTCTCGATGACAAAGGTCCAGTCCTTGTCCTCGTACTCCTCAGAAAGGGGATCCTGAGGAAGATGGAGACGGTTTATTTATCTGACAGACACACACACACACACACACCACTCACTCACACAGAGTAATGGAGTCTGGTGAGGCAGAGAACGAGAGGACTGGAGCAGCTGTCCCCAAACACAGACAGACAGTCCTTACCTTGAAGAGAGTGACGGCAATGTCCACGTTCTCCGGTACTGGCCAGACCACCATGCCCCGGTACGGGTTCTTGATACCCGGCTGCCATCCATGGAGCTGCGGAGGATTAACTAAACCGTTTTCATCTGTGAAGTTGGGCTTTTACTTTCACAATTTGATATATATAGATCTAAAAAGATTAGAACAGTTCCATTGAAGCTGTGTTTGTGTGTGGTGTGTGGTGTGTGTGTGCGTGTGTGTGTGTGTGTGTGTGTGTGTGTGTTTGTGTGTGTGTGTGTGTGTGTGTGTGCCCATGTGGTGCGTGGGGTGTGGGTTTTAGTCCCGTCTGTACCTTAGTGCAGACACGCCTGTTCCTCCTCGTCCAAACTACCCTCAACTTGTCTGGTTGCCTGGAAACACATATGACACATACACGATGCATTTTGGTTTGGCAATACAGACAGTGAGGAACTCAGTCCTGTCTGGACTATCTACCCGGCAGTGCCTAGGGGAATTGACGTGTCTCCTAAGCGAAATATTGTAAGAAACATCTTGTGGATCAGAAGACAAATTCCCATCTCTTCAAACCCCTGATAATACAGAGAGTACTTCAAAGTAATAATAATGTTCAATTGCAAAACTAAAACAGCTGCTTGGTGACCATTAGTAACCAAGAGCAACATGTAAACATAGAGTGCTACTGTTGAATAGAGGCAGAATTAGACAAGGGGGTCTTATGACAGTCACTACATACACAGCAAATGATAAAAACCTGAATAAGCTGGAGGGTGAAATGTGGCATAATGTATGTCTGCTTGTGTGTGTCTGTGTTTGTGTGTGTTGATTGGTTGAGCCCATTGTGTTTCTAGTGAGTCTAGCTTCTGGAGCAGGAAATGAGGGAGGAAGCAGTGCTAGGTCATGTGACCTGCGCTGAGCCGAGGGCAGGTCTCCTGGCTGAAAGAAGGAAAGCCCACCAAGGTTACCCCTCCCCTGATTACCCCACCCCCACCCCCAATTCTAGGAAACCTTACCAACTGCTGACTACACTGCTAATACAGCTATTGTACAACCAGTCAGATATCGCCTGCAATGACTCAGCCAAGCTAAGGTTATAACATTAACATAGCAAGCAAAGTTAGCTGAGGGCAGATGAGAGCTGAACCTGATCAAGTCTCAAGTTGCAAGTCCGTAATAGCAACATGAAGGCTGGGGCCGAGGGGCTGAGGGGCGACGAGGGGCGAGGGGAGGGTGGAAGTAGACAGGGGGTACAGGCGGCAGAGTGCTGGGTGGGGAGGGGGGGGGGCTGGCATGACGACCTACAGAAATAGCCCGGCTCCCTGGCTGCACGGCTGGCTGTTTGACCCACTGGAGCGGCGGACCTGACCACTTCTGTCACCTGTCCGAGATGAACCAGTCAGACGCGCTCGCTGCTGTGCCGCGTCAGCCGATAATATGCACACATTGTGCAACGTGCATTATAACACATACGGGAGAGTTATAACATGTGCAAGTGAATCGTGAACAATTAGAGTGATTAGGAAAGGCTACGCTAGCATGTTTGTGTGCCTCGTTTTCAGCCGGGTCCAGATGACATCCACACACTACGTGTTATGACTGTATGTTGGAAGTCTAAACATCATTCAATGTTTTGTCTCATAGAAAGAAAAGAGTTGGCCGTGTTATCTTATCATACACGGTATTGGTTGCACAACTGTGTAGAACCTATAGCCCAGTTGCCTCACACTATGATAAGCCTGGGATTGTCAGGGAGAGAGAGCTGGAACAACATGATGCGTACACAGAGGTTGGATTCGTGAGGGGGCTGATTAAAAATGTAGAACTCTGGTTCTACAAGGCTGACGGTTCCAGTTTCTAGTTGGTGATCAAACCAATTACAGGATCGCATCTGTTCTGGAAAGTAGATTTGAAGCGTTTCCTTTAGCGGACGCTTTCCATATTTCTGCTGTCTCAAACAAATGAGCTCTGTTATCTTATCACCCGAGGAACAGGCGTGGTTTGATGACAACGTTTAAAGTCGCCCTGCACGAGACATAAGTGAGTGACTTTTAAGTCATTAAAACATTGTGAGAAACATCTGGCCTAATAAACATTATAGACTATTAATTTGATCATCAGTTGTTCTTTACCACCGAGTTGTTCTCTCACACAGACTTGATTACAGAGTGTCAAGGGTCAGAGGGGATAAGACTATCACCAACATCAAGAGTAACAGAAACAAGAACAGACCATAATAAGGCTTCTATGCCAGATAGTGGAACGGTAGTTTAAGCTAAAGGAACGAATGCTGATTTGTAAACACTGAGTCCTTGGAAGAGCGCAATTTTGCTTCCCCCCAATATGTAGTACGCCAGCCACATTCCTCATCATCCTCATCTTAATCCAGTGAGTTAAACATTAATAGATGACGGTGAGGATGATATACACTGTGATCAGACTGTACCGAGAATGGAATCATGTTCTGTTATGTGCACCGCACTAGCGGAAATGTCGCACACTTACTCATTCTGTTCTCATAACAGGAAATGTGTTTACTCTCATTACGAAAATCATAAGTAGGCTACATGTATCGTACTTAAGGCTTCTGATCGTGACGTTACATGAATATTACGAGATAGACTAAGAAACGCCCTGTTCAACACGGGACACCAGCTGGTAAAGGTTTATCCATTTTAAAAGTATTTTTCATGAGTTACTCACCACTTTTTGGTGCATTCGAGCACGAGTTCTTGGTAGGATGCAACAAACTGGAACTTTGATGCTTTTTTGCCAACGCGCTGTAATCTTTTCCATACTGAAGTCATAGTGTAGGCTATTGGAAGTAAGTTGTAGCTGTGAGTAATAAATTCTGCTTCCTATGATCTCCGATCCTATGTCCTTGTCCGCATTGGATTTTATGCGTCAAAGGGGATCGTTCAGCCTGTCAGAAAAGAGCGCAAGCAAAGACTTGCGCGCAAAGTGTTGTCGGATGAGTTGAGTCACTCCTGTTTGCCATCCAAGTGTTGCCTATTAAACCCTTGTTCGGAACTGACAATTAGCGGAACCGAATCTGCAAGCGCACACTCGAATACTTCACATGATTTCTTGGGCAACTGTCCAGTGTCTTTGACAGTTATTCCAGAACAATAAGAAATGACAGTCCACAGATCTCGCCTAAGGTAATTTATAACAAATTATCCAACACGGCATAACATACTTTAACTTGTGGAAGTTCCCCTTCTCTTAGTAGCCAAGTGGGTGACGTGTGTTACAGAAAAGGAGAGAGAAAGAGAGAGAGAGAGGAGAGAGAGAGAGAGAGAGAGAGAGAGAGAGAGAGAGAGAGAGAGAGAGAGAGAGAGAGAGGGGAAGAGAGAGAAGGGGTAGTGGGAGACAAGCAAAGTGTTGATTTTATGGTATGCAAAGTTTCGTAATTGTATCCTAAGTTTACATAGGTAACATACAAGGGTGCAAACTGTAGTGATAGACTTTGATCTGCTGAACACTTACGCCTATAGCCTACTGAGTACTGACCAATTATTTGCATCCATTACACCTTATTTTCCCTTTCCCTCACAAAACTATACTTTTGTAAAGTTGTCTGAACAACGCTATCCCTAACATAACTAACACTATAAGCATGCTCACGTATGGCCGGCAATTCTGCTATTGGACAACATGATAACCAACCATGTCTCATTCCCAGACAGCACAAGTCTCTGTGATGTAAGGAAGTTTGTCCCATGGTTACTGAAGGCCAGGCAGCAGCGTGGGGATTTTCCTAGGAGTGCTGGGGGTATTTTTAGGAACAGAAGATGGATGGATGGACAGAGGCAGCTGGGTCCAGTGACAGAGTGTGGTTCTGGGGAGAAGCTATGATTCACCAGTTGACCCACAGTCCTACTCAGCAGTCTTCTATACTCTCAGCCATTCAGACCAACCTCAAAACGAACCTATAGGAACAATTTAAAGCCTACACTGCCGAGATTGAATACTTTCTCAAATACCACTACAGTACAGTAGAGCAATGTATCAACTGGTCTTGTTATAAACCCCAAAGGGTTGAGGGTAGAGTTGGAAACATGGGTTGGTTTGGATGGAAACAGACAAACAGGCACATCTAACAATATCCAGGGCATCTGTTGACCCTATTAATACATAGACGCACAGTCACACACACACATACACACTCCTCCCCTCAGTTCAACATACTGACACCTCCTGGTAGGAAAGTAGGATTGAATGATGTACACACTGTGGGGTTTGAAAAGAATGGATGTATTAAAGGAGCCCAGAGTAGCAGTAAAACCCCTCCTGCTGTTCTCCAGTCTCCTCCCCCTGTTCCAGACCAGACAGGGATCTCTCCTAATAAGACCATGTGAGTCTGGCACAACTGTTTATACTGTCTTGAAACACACACTCACAGAGCAGAACTATGACAGCGCTAGAACATTTTTCACTGCCCAGCCTTGATTTGGCAAAACATCTAGGTTTGAACTTTATGCGTACACTTTGGCCAGTGCCAAGTTTTTTTGGTAAGTGTTTCTGGGCCTGCGTAGGCTGTGTCCTGTAGTAATCTGGCACAAGAAGGAGGATCTTCTGTTGAGGTTCTAAAAGACGAATGTCTCAGAAAGAGAGGAAATGCTGTCACCATTCTGTTGGACACAAATGCCACGCTTCTAGAAAAACCAGGTTTTTATCCCCACCTTGTGGTGATAAACTGTATAGAGACCAGACTGTCATTTTGGGCTTCTGGGTTGGCAATTAAGAACACAACAATGGGTGATACATGATTTTATTTTAAAATGTGGTTTTGTAAAACAGATCTAAACCGATAAATATGCAAATCATTGTTACAGTATAGTGTGACTGTCCATCACTACATTCAGTCATCAGAGTGTACAGTAGAAAACCATGTTGAAGATCAGATATGAAGCCTTGATATCAGACAATATGCGTGTATTCACATCAGTCTTCGCAGACTCATACAATCTTATAAATATAGAGAATGATTGGATACCAATACATGACAGACTTCAGTGTGTAACCAGCTTTTGTACTAACATCCAGCATTTTAGTGAGGATAATTAGACCATGGTCAAATCCATAGAAGTGATGCCAGTACAATGTAAACAATGTTCCGAATGACAATCAGACTATTACAAACTGTAAATTGGGCGGTGGTGTTGAAATAATGTGGACGTAACAGCTGCCAAATGGAAGGACTGAACGCCAGAAGGATACTGGAAATTCTGTCTGGCAGGAATACATGACCTGAAGAAGAAAAAATAGAGGCAGAGAATCGCAACTGCTATATGGGGATGTGAAATGAATCTTTGATCCACTGGTCTCTGGAGTTCTGTGTGGGTGGGAGAGAGAGAGAGGCACTTGTGGGGACCCCAGATGGCTTTTCCTCCTCCTCCTCCTCCTCATCGTCCTCGTCCTCAGAGTAGCCGTGCTCTGTGGTGAAGGCGCTGTCAGACATCAGGGAGGCTCCCTTGTACTCCTGGATAGACTCGTAGAGAGACCACAGCTGGCACAGGAGGGACATGTCCAGCTGCCTCAAACCCACCTGAAACACAAACACGACTCATACCGTGAGGAGCTGTGGTGTGAGGCATATTGAAGTTCAGTCTCACTTCTGCTATTTTAAGTCTAGATTCTTATAATCATCATACCATTTCTTTGCGCAGCACAGCAAGTGCCGCGTCTAGACTTGCGGGCTTGGTGTGTCCAAGCGAATCACTAAAGCGAGATTTGGTGATGTCTGCCTGGATGCGAGTTCTTTTGCTGTAGACTTTCTCTATGTCTCTCCATGAGCCGCCGCTGGAGTTCAGGATACCGCTGAGGCCTTTAGGTAGCGGAGGGAGTCCCTCGATGGCAGAGACGCTCCCCACCGGTAAAGAGTCCGGAGCACCGTTTTGGAACCCGTTCATAATATATCGAAAAAAAGATAATTTTGGAGTGAAAAAAATATTCCAGCGCTTGTAAATAAATAGCGACGAGTATGCAGTGAAAAAAAATCGCTCTAGTTTATTAATTAAATGGCTGTTAATTCCAAATCGATTTTTACAACAGCCTATAAAACGTGCCTCACTGACGCGATTTTTCTGTTCCTCAACACCAAATTATTGCAGAAACAGTTCTCCATGGCCATTTAGATGATAAATCATTTAGCCATTACGTTACAGGAGCCGTTGATGCCAAGGTAGTCTTGCCTGGTTTCCTTGCATTGTCCTCCTCAACGGCTTCCTTTGTTTGTGCTGCCCCCGACTCTCCTTGCTCTAGCCGTGTTTATCCCCGCCCAGTACTACCGCACCGCCACGGGGGCGCAGCGCCGAAGTAAACACACTATATAAGGAGAGAAGGGAAACGGTCTGACGTCCTTATCAGCCTTATGGGACAAGAAAACTCATTAGGATTAGGATTTAGATAATGGAATGTTGGTGTTACGCCCCCATTGTACGCGTCTGTCACTCTGTATCAAAACAACCTGCTTCCACACCCCCTACCAATGACTGAGCTACACAAAAACATTTTTAAACATGGTTTTATTAGAACATGTGTCACAACATTGCAGGAAAAATACTGAGATCAATTTCAAATGATGCAGTGAGCCAGTTTGACTGAAATAAGGGCCTACCCAAACAGCAGGTGAGTGGTACTGGAACTGGGCTTCATCTAACTCCGAGCAAGCAGTATAAGAAGCAGAATATGACCGTGGATGAAGTCAGATTGAATAAAGAACACTTCTGAAATACATCAATACCAGCCAATTACACGTGAGTATATTGTCTATAGCACATTGAACCAATTAAACAGTCTTTTCCCAGCATCCCATTAAGTCTGTCAATGAATCGTCAATAAACAATTGTGTACCGCCACAGGTCAACAGACAATAGCCCAGGCATGTATGTACGCACGCAGGCACATGCAAACACAGACAGGAGGCCGGTCTGCCCTGAGGGGAGCCTGGCTGCTGGGTCCTCCTATGATGCCTCGATGTCTGCGGGTCGCTTCCAAGCATCTGTGTTTTCATTTGCGTCTGGTTCGGCAGACCGTGTGGTTAAGTGTCATGACTGATGCAGCTCCCTGAGGCTGCGTAGGGACTGGGCACAGCTGGTGATGAGGCTGCACAGCTGGATGCTGCTCTCGACCGAGGCCGCAGCCTGCAGCTCCTGGGTGGCCCAACGTAGCTTGTGCATCAGAGCCTCCTCGGCTAGCGACACGGCCAGGAGAGCCGGGCTCTGGGGGGCCAGAGGGGGCGGGCCTGTCAGGGGGACTGCGGCCTGGACTGGGGGGGGCGGCTGGTGTGGGGGGAGGGAGGAAGCTGGGGATGGAGGTGGCGGAGGTGGCAGGTGGTGGAAGAGGCAGGGGCCCTCGGAGACCAGAGGCAGCCCCCTCACAGTGCTCGGGCCTGGGCTGGCCAACTATGGACACAGGTGCCTGACTGGAGCCTCCGTTCACCTGGGGGCCGGGCTGGGCTGCGAGTTGTCTCTCCCGAACCTGGGACAACGCCGCCTGGGCATTCAAAGCTGTGGATGAGGAGATAAATAAGTAGAGAGAAGGATGAACACAACTGGAAGCTTTGTGTTTGAAATGGGGTGGTTAATATCTACCTGGGTTGTCTTTGTCCACGTCAGAGTCCAGCTCCTGACAGGACACACAGTAGTACTTCTGTTGCTTATCCTGCAGAAGAATGGTCTGCAGAGGCACATACACATACCTTGTTAGTCTGGTACCAAACATTACAGTACATGTATGTCATACTTGGAGCAGTAGGGTTGGGTAGCGTTTGGATTTTAACGATTCCGATGCCGAACCGGTACTAAGTCACCTAACACACAACTACAATAATTTAATAATAAACAATAGTTACACTATTAACAAGTACAACAACAAAATAAATGTTAAGTTGGTATGCTAACTAAACCAGCTTCAAACTTATGCAGTTCTTTTGCAGAAAAAGAATCCATCTTTGCCTTCTCTGGCAAGATACTTCTGTCAATGGGACCAGGGACTGATGTCCGCAAGCTGTCGAACACGGTGCATCCCTCTGCTTTAAGAAGTATCCCAGTGTGTCGCCGCATGTTTCAATAAATTCGACGTGCTTCCCCCTTTGCACGTAATCGTTTTGAAACATTTATTGCATTTTGCGATGTCAGAATCCGTGGCTGTGAAATACAGCCACACTTTAGACCGCTTCGCTTTAGGCATTTGAAATGCACTAAAAACCAGCGTAGATAGACTAGCGTAGCGACAGAGGGAACGTATTTCAGTCGTCACATTAAGTGAAACCGAAATGAGGAACCGAAATTTGCGTTCTAATTCGGTCCGATTCCTACTGGTTGCGTAGGGACCGGTTCCATAGTGAAACCCGGTTCCGGTACCCAACCCTTCTGATGAGTCTTTAATTACATATTTAAGATGTTAGTTCACAAAACATGTTTTGCTTTAGCGGAGCGCCATCTCACCCCACACGTATCGCAGCAGTCACCCAGCATCTTGTAACCTTTCAGTAGGTAGCCCCCCATCAATTTGCTTATCTTGTCCTGGCGGTCCCGCCGCGCCTGGATCACCTTCATCTCGGCCTCTGAGGGCGGCTCCCACTCAAAGTCGTCGTCTAAAAGGAATACAGTGAAAGCGAGTCAGCAAACACTGGATTTCAGTAAAGTTCAGTAACCTGCTCATACGCTTCCGATTAACAATGACGACATTAGCTAGCTAACCAGCTAACTTGTCAATGCAGCTCTACCAGTTAGCCTAGTGCTGTAGCTGCAATTTTTCCAATACAGTAGTCTGTAAAAGGCACAACAATTAAGCCAGTTAGCTACATGCAACCAATATACCTCAGCTAGCGCACCAAAAATATGAGCTGCTGAGTTGTTCCTACTTGTGAAATTCTTTAAAAATATCTTAAGTGGTTTGCTAGCAGCTAAGGAGCTAACAAGCTAAGCTAACTTTAGCTATGCTTCCAACTGTTGACAGTGACAGTGACGGACGAGGGATCTTGGAGTTTCCGGAATGACACAAAACGATAGAGACTATGTGCGTGTATGTCTGAAAAACAGTCGGCTAACCTGATTGATGAATATTGGTATCAAATTTGGTAAATATTCTTGCAACGTTACCTGCATTCAATGCCATGAGTGACACTTCAGTGACCGGTTACTGCACGTGCACGCTACACTGTACACGCACGTGCATAATGGAACCAGTTAGTATTACACTACTGCCACTTGCAGGACGGGCGGACCCTACACATAACGGTCCACAACTTCATAAATGTATCCAGGAAAAAGTACAATAAACATGATAATGTTAATGAGCAAGTATGCACTTATGTTTATCAGTTCTCAACAGAAGTAGGTACTTAATTCATCCCATAGGAAAAATTGTGGCCTTACAGCAAAAAATATAAAAATTAAATGAATAAAACAGTTTAAAAAATGCAGTAGAATACAGAGACACCGGGCTGTTACACACAAGGTATATTCAAATATGTACAAAATGCAGCTGAAACACAGAGACATAGGTGACGCATGCCATACACAAGGAATGTACCCAAACAGACACAACATGATGCAGTTACATATTTATAGATTTGTATCGATCATGCCCAACCCCCCCACATGCAACACACACACACAATTAGACAATTTGTGAGCCTTAAAACCAGTTCATCTGCCTTTTAAGTTCCCTGCCACAGCCCTTCTGCCCACCCCAGAACGCGCTCGTCCCAGTGCTCGGGCAGTAGCAGAAGGAGGTATCCCACGGCGATGATACCCGCTGCCGCCACCCTCACCTGGCTGAGCTGAGTAGCTGCCCCCAAGTAGATATCCAGGCCTGGACACAAACACACACACTGAGGTTCAGCAAGAAAACATGGTTGCATCTCTCTATGCTGCCAGTGGTTGTGTTGTGGTGGTGAACTGACCTGTGCTGGCAGGAACACTCAGCAGCATGCCCAGAGAGAGAAGGGAGGGGTAGGTCAGCTCACCCCCCAGGTGCACCAGCACGTTGAAGCCTGGTGGGGGAGCAAAGGCCTGAGCAAATAAAGAGACCCAACCCTTTGCACCTTCTCATCCATAAATAGCAGTGATCCGGTCGTGCGGGTGAAAGTACCTGGCCACCAGATGGACACCCGTCACCGGGAGAGATTTACCTAGCAACAAGGAGGCAGTCACACACAGGTGGTCCCAGGGCAGGTGCTGTGTGAGGGGCCAGTACTCGACGTGTGTGAGGTAAAGCAGCACGCACACCCAGGAGTGGAGTACACAGCTGCAGAGCCCCACACAGGTCAGTAGCACGCTAGCTGCACCAGACTGCTCCTCTCCCACACACTTCTTAAACAACACCTGCAAATGTACACACACACACACACAGGTTTATCAACAGTCCACAACAGGCACCTCAAGTGGAAGTTGAGGATGAAGGGAAAAGGACCTTGTAAATGGCGGAGGTTGAGGCTGAGCCTACAGCCAAAGCAACCCCTTTGATGGATTCACTATGGAAACCGTCTGCATAAGCCAGCATGACAATCCCAGTGATGGAGAGAATGGCGGCCACAATCTGTAACAACAGAGAGGAAGGTCATTTCAGATCCTGAAGGTCATTTCTTTGTAATTTTTTATTATATATTTTTTTAATTAATATATATTAATATATTGGGGGGTACATTTTTCTAGATTTGAATATTGGGGGATGTGTCCCCCTCAATATATATTATGAGTACAGCCCCGGCACACACGCCCACCCTGGAGTAGTGAGTGGCGGATGCAGTATTTCAGGGTGCACAATCACACACACATTTCCCACCCTCACCCTCACTCCCATGAAGTGGTGGTTTAACCCAATCCAGGCAAGGAGGAAGTGGAAGGCTTGACTACAGCAGAGAACAGCACAGGCGTCGCCGGGGGCGATGTGTCTGAGAGACAGCAGGTACAGGTATCCAGACAGATTCCACAGCACCGCAAACGGAGACACGCCTCTCACCACCCCCCGAACCGTCAGGGGCTCGTCGGCAAGGAAACCAGCATACCGCCTGGAAACCACACTCGTGAAATGCGCCACCACAAACACATCCTTAACCATCACAAAACAACACCACAGACGACACACATCAAGTATTTTAACCGGGATTATTGAGCTTTGCACTAATTCTACTGACCTCGACTGTTCCCGTTGAGCTCTACGTCTCTACTGACCTCTACTGTCTACCTCTATTCAGAGTCCTCGAACGGCTAATGTCTATTTACCCGTCTATTGTTTCTACTGACCTGTGTTCCCACTGAGCTTTCTTTAACAACGCTGCAGGGGGGGTTAAATCCTTTGTTCAGTCAGATGCTGAGCTGTGGGGATTAAGGTACAATGCTGCTGTAGGCAGGTCCAAATAAAGCAGCTCAGTCCTACGGGTTTGGCTCTAGCTTGTCAGGCACCCATGTACGGTCGTCTCACCTGCGGATGAGTTCGAGTCTCAGTCCACAGGTCACTGGGTTTTAGTCTCACCTGATGTGCGTGGCGGGCCCGTGTGGGGACCCCGCCCCCAGTAGATGCATCAGGTAGTGAAGTGGGAAAACGAGCAGGTTCCAAGTGCAGCAGAACCAGGTGATGAAGAAGGGGGCTGGGAGCAGCTGTAGAGCCAGCCTGGCGCTGTGTGTACCTCCTGCCCACACCAGCGCCACACAACCTGCCAGGACCAGGCCGCACGCCACCCGGCGGATCGCCCGCATCCGGCAGTGTGCGCAGCAACCTCGCTTACCCCCTTCGGCCTCTCCCTCCTCCACCTCTCCTCCTCGGTCTCCCTCTGCTAAGTCCGTGTCCCCATCCCTCTGTCTTTGCCCATCATCTGCAGCACAGGGAACAGACAACACCCGACACAAGCACTGCCATCTCACTATATTTGGAGAAATAACTTTCCACAGGAAGGCCATGGACACAGCACATCATGTAACGTCAGGCTACCACGGAGGACCCTCGGTTGGACACTGGGTGATGTCGTCCCGTGTCACTCACCTGTGGGTGCAGGCAGCTGCAGGAGGCTGGGGCTGGGGGCCGGAGACGGAGACACCTTCGCAGAGAGTCTGTTCATGTCCTCCTCTTGGATGTGGAATCGCAGGACAGGAACGGCCGGGGGTGGAGTTGTGGGTTAGCAGCAGTTGTGTATGTGTGTATGTAAAAGGTGTATCTGGAAGGCTGTTAGCCTGTTCTGGTCTGTGAGTAACTAGGTGGGAGGAGCCTGTTCACTTCTCTCTTCACTTTTCGAGGTGTCTAATACGAACAGATTATCAGCTATGGGAGGGATGCACACACTAACTCTGTGCCAGAAGGGGCTTGCACACATCGTCCAATCAAATGAGGTATTTAGAATTTGAATTTCATCCTTATCTAACCAGGGGACAAATAAAGTTCTCACATGTAACATCCATGTTAATCATACACGATACAGTGTCCATACTTCATAGAGAGCCAGAGTTCTCCAGCAGTGTCTCCTGTCCTAAGCCTCCATGTCCTGCAGACATGTGGGCCTCATGGGGGTGCTACAACTACAAAAGGCTCAATTGAGGAGGACATGAAAGACTAGACGTATGTATGATGTTTTTATTTTGGTCAATGACTGAGCAGTCCAAAAAATGGTTCCAAACACATACACAGAAATATATCACAGAAAACAAAATTAGTGGAAAATAATGACAGGTTTAGAACTAGAGGAATCTTTGGAATTGAGAAGAGGGAGAATTGTCCCTAGGTCATGACCCTTTGAGCTTCCACCTCCTAGATAAGAGATGACATAGGGAGGGCATGGATGGGTTTATATATGCATAGCTATTGGGTCATTTGGACAAAACTAGCTCCTATAGCCCCGTTCCCCTGCCCCACATTCGAGATGTCACATAAGATCAAACAGGACTCAATAGAGAACACACAGCAACATCAACGCGTATGAATCGCTACGTTTTGTGAGACAAAACAACAAATATTCTGTTTGCGTCCATCTAGGTGTGGGACCTCTCCTCAAATCTTCAGGTTCCTCCTGCCTCTGCTGTCCTTCCGCTTCCTTGTCTTGTCTCTAGGGGGGTCTACTCAACCAGCAGGGTAACATCTGATCTGCAGAGTAACACACACGCAACAGTCACTCCCACACCTCAGTAAATGATGAAAAAAAGAGCACAAAAGCAAAAAGAAGACACAGACACTCACACACAAGCATCCACATGCCTCACCACACTGTTCCAGGTACTGTGGGGTGTCTACTAAGAACATGATCTCACCTGACTACAAGGGAGTCTACTCCAGGGGGCTGCAGAAACATGAGAAGCGCGGCGTCGTGAGTGTTAGACATAACAAGAAGCTAAGCACACACTTAACACACGTCATGATTACAGATGTTTTGAAATGTTTCCCTGGAGTTTTTCAAAACATGCTGACAATGCTGGAGATAAAGCAAGTCATTGATATCTATTTTATACTTACACTTCTGCTCAAAGTGGTCCATGCCAGCAGAGGGATGGGGAGGGGGGGGTGACATTGGGTAACATTAGTGTCATTTCACCAGAAGAAGGCGCCACAGCACTTATAGTAGGACAGCACCCAGAAAGGGGTATGTAGGAAGGTAAACAGACCAGGCAACAAAGCCAGACGGGTGGACAGTTAGTTTACCTTTGGGTTTAGGGTGCATGAGAACCAATGGGAGCTCCACTGTTACGTCACTGTGGAGACAAACAACCGATTAGAACGTCGAACAGAAGCACAACAAACGCTCTCCTCTGATTGGACAAGAGTGATGTCATCAGTGGTAAAGACACCTACCTGGCTGTGAGTCCTCCAAGCAAGCTGCAGGGGGAGAAAACAGAGCCAAGCATGTTAGTCCAGTTCAATGAGAGTCACGTGATCTAAAAGGTTAAAGGTCACAGGTCTTACCCTCCTCCAGACACCATCAGGTTGACCTTGATCCTGTAGGACACCAGGATACCCAAGACCTCCTTGTCCATGCCGGCTCTTAGCCTGAGAGAGAAAAGAAGAAATAGGAGAGAGGAGAGCACAGTGGAGAGAGGAGAACGAGGGTAAGTGGAACAGGTTGAAGCCGAGGCGGGGTGAGGGTGTGGGAGGGGGTGGAGGTCAGACACTCACACTGTGGTGGACGCCAGGTTGGTGTCCTCATCCTTCAACCTGCCGTCCAGGGCCAGGCCGGTCTTCTCCTTGTTGTCTGCCAGTGAGGGGGTGATCGACAGTGACTTTTCATAAGTCGCACTGGCCTCTACTGTCTCCCTACAGGACACAGGCGGCATATAATAGACGTCAGTATTTTTCGTCAAATAGATCAGTGATGAATCAGAGATTCGTTGACCAGGGGCATAGACAGTCATTGTTAACATTCGGGGCTTAGCTCGAACATAACATCGGACCTTGAGTAGGCCGTGAGTAGGCCATGCTTGCCTGTTAGAGCATGTCACGAATATCTCACAAATCAAACACTTTTTTGTCGAGATATTAAAACTACATTTGGGGCTACACACGGCTAAAAAACGGCTAGCGACGCCCCTGTGATTGACAGTCTGAGGAATAACTGCTATCCCCCTTGGATGTTGCTCAGGTCATAACCAAAAACAAAAACTCACGCAAACTCCTGACTAAGGATATTCTTGGTGTATTTATCTGCTGAGTAGAGCACCACATCTGTGGTCTGGTCAACTGTGTGTAAGAGAGAGAGAGAGAGAGAGAGAGAGAGAGAGAGAGAGAGAGAGAGAAGAGAGAGAGAGAGAGAGAGAGAAAAAGAGAGAGGGAGAGAGAGAGGGAGAGAGAGGGAGAGGGATGGAGGCAAGAGTGTCATGAGTATTATTTTGAAGATGCAGACATATAACCATTTCTAGCCTAACCTCTCAATTACTTACTAGTGATTTTGATTTTCTTCACAGTTTTGGTTGTCTCATTGTTGACCTTGATTTTGATAGGGATGGGGTCTCCGTGGTAGAAGACCTGAAGTGAACACCACATTGTTTTACAATAAAAAGCGACATAAGTCACAGTACAAAAGTACCGGATAACAAAAGTCCACAAGGCAGTAGAACTCTAGGTAGGCTGGTGAGGTGAGTGCTGTCGTGTGAAGTAGGATGGCGAGGTTTTAGCAAGGCCCTTACCTCCTTTTCCAGAGAGGCCTCCAGGTGAACGGGTTTGTCCGACATCATGAAGCTCTTGCAGATGTCGGCCTTGGGCCCTGCAGCGGCCTTGTCCGGAGCAAACTGGATTTTACGGATGATAAGACGGGCGGTGTCTCTAGAAGGTGGAGGAGAGGGGGGGGGGAGCAGTTGGAGGAGGGAGGGCAGGTGGAGGAGGGGTGACAGGTGGAGGAGGGAGGGTAGTAAAAAAAGAAGGCAGCAAGGAAGACGTGCACCCATCAGTTCATGCCAGTGCATACTGCAGCTGAGAAAACAGATAGTGCAGGTATGGGATACAGTCGCTTGTGTTGTGACAGCAGAGAGCAACACTTACTTCTTCTCAATCTTCTCGTCGGGGTTGTCCGCCTCCATGGCGATGTAGGCCTTGACCTCAAAGTCCACTCCACAGGCCTGAGGGTGAGGTGGAACAACGTGGAAAGAAGGTGAGCCTCATGTAACCTCGAGTCACTTTGGGATAGATAACCGAACGTCATAGGTACTTACTTTGCCCTTGTCGTCCTGGTTTGGCTGCAGAGTGACTGAGCATGGCAGGTTGGTGGGAATCTGCAATACACAGCAGCAACACATCAACACCCAACCTTTCATGCCTAATCCCATACAAAAGCCCAAGGTGCGTGTTGAGAAGTTTGCGTGTGCCTGTGTGCGCCTCACGTTGAATGAGAAGGCGTGGCCCTGGTCGCCGGCCTTCTTCAGCAGGGTTTCATGCATGGGGGTCTTGGTGGGCTTGTGTGATGCGGCAGGGTACAGCTGGACCTGCTGTGTCCAGATGTCCTTCCTGAACGACAGGCCAATGACATCCAGGTCATCACGGCCATAGCGGAAGGCACATGCTAGTTGCACCCACACTAGGGAAAGAGTCACCACATATTAGGGTAAGGATTAGGAAGTGACAGGACAGAGTACCGTGGATTTAGTGCACCGGATAAATGTGGTCTGGTATGGTTTGGTTGTGATCAATTCCCTAAGAAATACTTACTAGCATTAGCTAAGATATGCTAAACAGAGCTTTAATAAAACAAAACCAACTTTGAGCAAGCTGACTAGTTAGTAAAAAGAATGATGTTTACATCAAGGAAACTGTGGAGAGAGTTTACCTTTCCTCTCTCCAAGATCTGCAGGGTCAATCTTCAGTACACCGTCTGGAGAAAAACAAAACAATGTAACAACGACAATCAACTGTGTACCTGTAGTCCTCAGAGTAGATCAATAAACCGTTCAGATCGACTCACCAACAACGTCAACGGTGTCAACATGATCAACGAAATCTCTCTTCCCCAAGTACAGGGTTAACTGTTCAGACACAAAACACAGTTCAAAGTCAGCACGCGAGAGTCTGGCACTGGACTCGCTGAAACCTGATTAAACAAGATTAAAAAGAGAGACTAACCCATTCTAATGCTAGTACATGGATAAAGCAATGAATGAAGTGAGCATTAGAGAAACAAACAAGCAGGCGTGGTATCACTTACTCCGCCATTTCCACTGGTCTTCTTGTAAACCCTGAGATGAACAGAGAGAGAACCAGACAGTGAGATATGGACTTTCAAATGTACTTCTATTCATGATGTTGACTTTCATTAGACTTTTATTTTATTCATATTTATTTTTGTGCCTGCCAAATATCAATTTCCATTCGAGCACCTTCTGTTCTGTCTTCTGTCGATGTGGACGTGTCGACATATTTGAAGGTTTCGTGCAGGTTATACATCGGTGCTGTCACCTGTGTGCACCTAACAGCCTGTGTGTGTAAAGACCGTGAGAGCAGACTCTATGAGGCAGGGCTGGTGGTATTAAAGAGCTGTAGAAAGCTCCAACCTCCTCTGCCCTCACCCTCTCCTCTCCTGGCCTTTAATCCGGCAGGGTGAATCTCAAGGTAGTCTGGGGTGTCCCTACCACTGCATTGCATACGGAAGGAGGCTTACACTGCAGGCTTAGTATTCTCCGGGATGTTAATACCTGACATAGTGACGTAAATCTCCAGGGCGCCCACTCTGCAATATATTTCAGATCCGTAATAGTGGAGGATGAAATTAAATGAGGGTTCTTATTAAATGAGGGTTTCTTCACCAGATAATGTGTTCTTGTCTAATCTTTACGATGGGTGACAGCAGGGTCATGATGGCTTGGTGACAGCCCCCTTTTACTTCCCTCAAGTTTCCTAATTGTATTTCCTGTCATTATTTTCTTTATTTCTATTTATTTTCCATGGTGGTTTATTCAAATGTTTTGTGTTGTTTTAGTTTTCTGTTAAGTGTATTTATAGTTCTAATAATGTCATTTGTTACTTCTCTTATTTCAATTGACTAAAACGTTTCCCCTAATAGCTGTGCTTGTGAGCAGAAGGTTAATCTTGCAGATCCGCCTAACAGTTTTGGTGGAGAGCAGCCTAAATGTGGAACAGATTCACCTGAACTCTCCCCGGATTGAAAGGGTCCCTCAGGTAAAGTGGCCACAAGCGGTGGAACACGTTTGCAAACAGCTGATTATGCAGGCCAAGCAGAATCAAGGCCTCCTGGCCAGCTGGTGGGAATTTAAGCCTCTAAAAGCCCTAATAACCAATGTTACATTTCAGGAGTTCAGAAGGTGTCTTTGGGTCTGCCCGGGTCTTGACCCTGGAGTCGTGGAGGAGGGTGAGGTGCTCAAAACAACAGAAAGAGTTGAAGAGTAGGGATGTACACCTCTCCTCTCTGTCTCCCTTTACTGTGCTCTCAGCAGTAAATACACACTCGCACAACTGATGTATGTAGCACTACCTAAAATGTCTTATAAGGAGATGTATAGATCCATTCATATGCTCTTCATTAGAGAAGCTGCAGAATGTATTGAAGTATAGGTTTGTAGACAATGCCCTCCATGACTTTAGGATGGAATACATAACCAATAGACATGAAACAACAAAATGTATTTTAGGCTACAGAGAGATTAAACTTACTTTGCCATGTTTCCGTAACCAGCAGGTGACTTCTGTGGAGAAAAACAATTATAATGAGTGATTTGATGGAGAGTTCTAATTCAAATGAACATAGGTTTCCTCAACACATATATAATCTATGTTGTCAGGTAAACTGAGCGGCAGGACTAATTATGTGGAATGGGATTACGGCATTTTAGTTAGTTAGTAGTTAGTTCTCCACAGCCTAATCTCCTCGCGAGGATTATTCCTCTGTAACCCCGCTACTACATCCTAAAGATTAGCTGTCTAACAAGCCTATCAGGATATCTGCAACGGATTGGTCCAGTAGCTATGTCATACTCAATTAATTTAAGTTAGTCAACTTAACTAAATGCATAAAGAGGTCATGGTAAAAACTATTGTTTTTATTCAAATTGGCCAGTTGTAGAAAATAAAAATATAATATAATAAAATAATATAAAAAGAATTATTCTCGTAAAAAATCTTTACTCGCGGGTTTAGACCTGCAATCAGAAGTGTGAAATCAGCACCACGGAGAGCGACCTGGGACCATGGCAGGAAATGTCCGGCCAACATAATGCCAACTGTCAATCAAATACCTGATTTAACCATCAAAAATGAATACATTTTAGAAGTAGGCTTATTTAACCTAGTGAGCTCTAAATGTATATTTGAAGACTATAGTCTACTTATGTTCAAAATAAACAGTGAGCAGGCAAAGAAACCTAACCTCATCTCATCTAACCTCATCAATGAGTGCTCCCTGAACTAGGGGTTGACACACTGATCTGCTATATGGGACCTGAACGAGAAAGTAATCCATGTAGAGTAATGAATTTGGAAGGTGTTAAAGCTGACGGATAGGCGTCAGCAGAGTCCGATATCAAGAGCAGAAGCCACACGACTTGACAGCAAATACGATCTTTTCTATGAACCATCGTGTGTAGATCCAGAGTGCTGCCTATATAACGAATATCCGCCCATGATGCAAGAAGAAGATCATGTATTGACAGGTTTAAAGATTGACATTTTTCCAATACCTGAAAGAAACTGCAATGTTACTGTCACTGCTATGCTATACGACCAGCCTAATGTACTTTCAAATCATATCCCCGACCTGCATCGTATTATGGTTTCAACCATGTCATTTAACAAGTTCTCTGTATGCTCTCCCGGAGATAGTCTGCCGTCTTACCTTTTCCTGATTGGACGCGCCCCAGATGCTCCAGGGATCTCAGGCAGGTAGTGTATCAGGGAGTACAGCCTCTGACTGTTGACATCAGGCTTTATACCCAGACCTCTGCTCCCTCCCCCGGATTTACTGGCTCCATGTAAAGGCTGTTGTCTGCCTCACAATCCAATTAATCAATTAGCGGACGACGTTTTTGGACTACAAAGGGCTTAAAAATACCACTACTAGGCATTGTAACCAAAGCAGGTGATCCAAGATTCGGTGACGGGCTGTGTTTCTGGGCTATAAATAGCCAGAAACCTTTTGTCTAAATTTGTAGGTTTCATAAATGTAATCTGTCATTGATAACCCTATTGAACTTCTTCTTCTTCTTCTTATATTCAATGCTACTCATGTCAGTTGCTGAGTTTCTCATCCATCTGAAGGTTACTACCTGACATGTAAGGCCAGACTGCTAACTTTGAAGCACTTGGCACCTCCTGCAGTCGTAACAGTGGAAGCACATGCCACGCTGGCATTTGACGTGAGCTAGTTCAAGGAACATCACCTAAATCGATCCGGGCTTAATCTAGTCACCACATGCCAACAAGGGGATCACCATTGGCTTAATGATCATCAGTCTCGAACATTTAACCCCACATGCAGAGAACATCCTTAGTTGGAAGCACCCAGAATTAGGGTTTACATTTTATAATGCTGTGGAATGGACCAGGTGGGGGACGGGGCATTCTCATCCTTATTATAGTATAACTTATTTTAGAGTTCTTTCCCCTGGAACAGATTTCATGTTCCAACCGAGGGGGTCTGGCGCTGTCTTAGTGTCTAGGGCTGCATCAAATACCCTTTTTTACTCTGCTAAATTGCTGCACTGGTCCACACTTGACCGGTGGGGATCTCATTCTCATATGACTGTAACTGTTAGCTGCTCCTGGCATTCTCTAATCCCTGCTCTCCTCTCTCTGTCCCCCCTCCGCACATCCCTTGTGGTGTGGGGGGTTTGAGCTGTCAGCACCTGCCTGGTCGTCGGTCTGCCAACGCTGGACCCGGTCGCCAACCAGGGATCTGCATGACGGGCAAATAGCAAGTTTCCCAGTCCTTCCCACATCTACCATGTTGAACAATGGATTTTGGTGTTTCAAAACCCATTGACACTTCCATGCTGTATGACTATGTTTAGCCTGTGTTCTGCTCCTCTCTTTTCACCAACCATCTCTGGAGGAGGGGATCCCTCCCTGAATTGATCCTCCCGAGGTTTCTTCCATTTTTTCTCCTCCAGTGAGTTTTTCTTCAAGTTTTTCCTTGTCTTCCTTGAGGGTTTAGGTTGGTTGAGGGGCAGTTATATGGGCGTATGTGAAGCCCTCTGTGACATGCTTGCGTGTACAAAGCGCTATACAAATACATTTTTGATTTGATTTGACCAGGTGTCGAGAATGTCGAGGTTGGCCGGTGGCCATTTGTGACTTACGTGAGAAAGCTTGAGGGCTTTCCTGGTGGCGTTGGGTTTCTTCCCAAGACTGACTATCTTTGGCATTGTGACCCGATGAGATTAGTCTCCCAGTTCTATTCCGGCGGAGGACTCCGGGTCATATCTGAACTGAAGAATGTGTCAACAACTGACATGTAAACAGGTAGGCTATTTAGAGCCTACATAAATCAACAAGCCTACAACCCCTTAGCAAGATTATTAAAACGTATATCAACACAAAAGTAATCCTGACCAAGTGTTCTGCTTGTAATCCCAATTGTTTACTCGAGATTAAGTTAACTCTGGTAATTTCACTAGCCTCCTATATCTGGTCAATAGTAATTGGATTTAACATACAATGTGTGTGAGTCCATTTGACCAGATGACCACAATTATGTGATCTCCCTAAAATTATAGATGGCCCATTAGTTTGTGACATAAAGCATTAGTATAGGCCAAGACCCTAGAGTGGTCCAGCCCGCCTCACTGGCTCAAAGTAATGGTCAGAGCCCCATTAGGCCAAGGTGGGCAAGCCTATGTTTCATGTCCTACCTGGAGGATTGAACAATAGTGGCCTATTGTTGTCCACCTGACAGTGAATGATGTAATAGTGCATCTTATTGGGAAAGCTGCACATTAAAGGTCTTTGTCTGATTACAGTAAGCCACTTACTGATCTTAAGCTCCCATGGAAATAGCCCAGTTGGAGTTAAAATTGTGACTCCAAGTGTTTCATTCCGAAAAGCATTGGTACAATAAGCACCAATGATTGAACTTCATGTGTCCTCACTTGCAAAAAAACCCTAAAATGATTCAATTTCCCATTCCTATTCCAATATTTTGAATGTGGTAATTGTAGAAAATGAAAATGTAATCAGTCACTCGCTACAGTACCATCAAAAATAATCAATCAATGGTAAAAACCCAAATACTTAAATTACGTGTAGAGTCGGCTTAGTACACTTAGACTTAGTTTAGCAGAAAGAATGAGGCCTGGTCCTCACTGTACTAAACTATTCTGTCATTAAAATATGCCCTAAACATGTATTGTGCATCTGCAACTGTGTGTTCTGATTTTATATTCTGAATTACGGCAAATAAATCACATGATCGCTGCCTCCAAAATGAATCGCACAATCAGATGCACAGTACTAACGCCTTTAATAATACGGTTACCAGAGACATTATAAATAGTAATTAAATAGTAAGCTGCCTTTCAGCACAAAATAGTTATAGCCAACAAACGTTGTGTATCGCAAAATCGCTCATTTTATAAAAGTTGCCTTTAAAATAAAAATACCATTATATGTTTTGCGATGATTGACTAATTCATACTTTGATTCATTGCAGATTAATGCTACCAATGAAGCTAATAAATTACAGCGCTATGGAAGCAGTTTTTAAAGGGGTACTATTAAAATGCCACCATTGGGTTGCGCCTCAATCACTCCATCTAGTGGCTTAATGTGAGAATTACAAGTGCAGTTCCTTAAAGTAAACCACCAGATGGCGATGGTAAAGCGCAGCCCTATGGAACGGGTTTTAAGGGGCATTGTATATTTTTTGCGATGATTGACGAATTCATACTTTGATTCATTGCAGATTAATGTTACCAATGAAGCTAATAAATTACAGCGCTATGGAAGCAGTATATAACACGCAATTTATACTTTTGCATAAGTATGCCTACTTGCTACTGTACCTGCTTCGATAGCTAAACAACTGTCCTGGTGCACGTAACTCTGTCAGGCTATTGCATTTCGTACTTCTGTCGATCAATTTCTTATTCCCTGTTAGTTACTGAATCCATTCAGCGACGAAAGTGTTGTACCAACCATTTCCGATTTGAGTTAATGTGTTTTGAGTTCATGTTGTGTCGTTCTCCATGTGGAGGAGCGTGTCTTTGTATTGGGGGGAGGTGAGCAAGTCATCCTATTTGGGGGGAGTTTACTCGTATTTGAGGGGAGTGTATTCATTTGGGGGACGCACTCATATTAGGGGGGGTGTTTTGCACTTCAGGGCCACCGTAGCTGAAAGGACCATGGGAGATCCGTCAAGTAACTGTCCCTCACCTCAGGTCTCTGCTGCTTGCTCTTCAAGTAGTGGGTTCAATGGAATTTGTATTTATTTTGTTATCCTATACAGACCTTTGCAGACTAAAAATGATCCCATCTCTTTAATCAAAAGGAAGGAGAAAGCATGTGAAGGGCTACAACCTACACAGAAACTAGTTAACATCAGGAGGAATATAATATTGAACATGGGGCCAGTGTGTAGTGTGGGAGCAGAGGCAACATGCTTGTGGGAGTGAGTGCACAGTTTCCTCCATCTTCTAAAATTGTGATGAGGGGACGAGGCCCTCTAGTGGTAACTGGTGGTCATGTGTAACTATATCCAGTATATTTGACATTCAATAGCTCACATTGCACATTTTCTCCAGAAAGCATTCAATAATCTTCTCATCGACACCATGTCTGATTTATTTTAATTTCCGGCGAGTGGTAACACAGCACCAAATTGCTCATCACCATTCCCACTGTTGTAGAGTAGAAAAACAAAACAAGGCTATACCATGGAACAACCTACAGACAATAGCTTCCGAATGAGAAAAGCCTTACATGTAAATACTGCCTGACTGTTAAATCATATCTAAGTCAAGACAGTGGACCAGATGCATGTGCCCCTAACACACTCAGTAAACTCTCCCTCTTTACTCTCCCATCATAAAAGCAATCCAGTCGTTTCAGTTGTTTATATATATATCTTGAAACAAACGCACCGTGAGTGACAGGTGATGGGCAACAACCATAACTGTATCAACAGCAAACTTGAACTCTACTAAACATTTCCTGCAAACAAAAATCCTGCGTTTCCCTTGCGGTCCTTGCATGACATTCTTTGTGGGAGCGGAGCTTAGGAGATGCTGAATAACAATCTTTACAGAACGGCCATCCAAGTGACACACGGAAAAGCAACGGTTTCATCCTGCGCTCACGACGCATGTCAAACAGGCGGATCAATATGCATCGTTTATTTTGTTTTTCTTTCCGAAAAAACCCTAACAAAAAGGAATTAAACATGCCACATAGGCCGATTGTTGAGAGTATGTATGCATCAGGAATAGTCTGACCCGACAAAAAGAGTGGCTATCAACAACAACAATCTCAGATGGAGTGAGGCATGAAGAGGGGGAGGGGTGGGGAGGGAGGGATGGAGGGATGGCTGAGGGAGGTGTGGCTTGCAGCAGTGAAGTTAGTCAATGTCCATCTCGGGCAGCTTCTTCTCAGCAGTCTCTGGGTGGGCCGCGTCTGCCGCGGGGGTCTTCTCCGGGCTGCCCGGCTGGGCGTCCGGGTCCTCCTGCCCGTTCACCGGCCCGTTCTGCTCGCCCTTCTCCTCCTTGGGCGGCTCCACCTTGGGCTTGGATTTGGAGACCACCGGGTTGCAGGCTGAGAAGAGCTCCTGGAATGAGATGGGGGGGAAACGCATGCTGACGTCTCAGAAAACGAACCGTGTTTCAAACGGGTACAGGTTTGATGGGGCTGACGTTACAGTGCCACTATGTAGGGAGACCAAAACGTTCCGTTACAGAAGTATTTCTTAACGGGCGGTTTGTCGGGCCAACAGGCCATCATAGCTACCTTGATCTTGGCCTGGATCTCTGGGACCTTCACCGCAGGTTCCAGGGTCAGGTTCTGTTTGCTCTGCTGGTTCATTTTGCTGTTCATCCAGATCATGGCTTCACTAGCCAGCTTGTCCACCTTGTCCACGTCGGCCGCATCTAGATGATCATACATCTCCTCCTGACACGGGAAAAGCACACGGCGACATCGTCAGGGTTGGAACACAGCCATCACAGTATCATGGACAACACGTGGGTGTCATAACAGGGACATTACCTTTGTCTTGTATGCCTCGACTACTTTCATGTACTGCTGGATCTGTTTGCCCAGCTGGTCAAACGCTTTTGGTCTCTCCTCGGCCTCCATGAACCTGTCCTGGATGGGCTGGCCCAGTTTCTGTGGGAGACACACAGGAGGGTCAGTCCGCGCTCTGCCTACGCTAGCGTCTCGGGCGTCTGTCAAACGGGGAAGGTCGTCGGGGTCGCGGTTACCTTGAGCTCGGACAGTTTGTCGATGTAAACTTGTTTCTGTTGGTCCTCGCCATCTTCATACAGCCAGTTCTCTGTGTCCTCCAGCTTTACAGAAAACGTGTCTCGGTCCTGCGTTGGAGAGAGAGGGAGGAGAGATCGCCGTTATTCCCCCCACATACATAATCCGACGCCTTTCACAGCGAGGCCGGAGGTAATGGATTGGAGGCCGAGGGAGCCCTGCCATGTTGGGGAGCGGGTGCGTCCCCCCCCGTCCCCCCCAAGAGAGGCGTTCCCCCCACCCGAGGCGTCTACTCACCGCTTCCCCGACAAAGTTCTCCAGCGCTCCGTGCAGCTTGCCCCTCATCTCGTACACGTACTCCTCCACGTTGTTCTTGGCGTCGTTCCTCTCCTTCTCCAGCTTGTCCTGCATGATCATCTTCCCCTGCACGCGAATATGAAATTCACATTTACACCCCTCCCCATCGCCATATCCACCTTTGTCGCACGTTCATGCAACACAAGCCTAAGTCAACTGTTGAAATTCAGACTGGGCTGTGGGTGAAAACGGGAGGCCCCCCCGACAGGCATGAGGTAATTGGGAAAGAAATAGGCGAGTTATGGGGACTGGTTGTGGTTCCGAGCCGTCTTGGAACATTACCTCACTCTCCACAAACAGATTGAGTGTGTCGTTGGCTAGCTGCCAGTGCAGGCTGTTGTCGATTGGCAGCTCCACGATCTTTGTTTTCACTTTGGGCTTCTTGGCCTGTGGAGGCTGGTCTGTCTTCTTCTCCTGTTTGGCGTCCTCCGTGGTGGTCTGAGGGGAAAGAAGACGACTCTTTAATGAGCAGTGGACAATCTGCCGTCTCGATGAACTGCATACACTGTGACAGCTCCAATGGTCCCAAAGCATCCAAAGCTTCAAAACAATCAATATCTTTCATGCATTTCCGCAAACTTTGTGTTTGGATGTTTCTACATGTGTAAAGTCAGACATCTGGGCTGGGATAAGGTAGACCCTGCAAACTTTCTAGAGGTTTCTGAAGAGGTCGAAGGCGGATGACATGATCGCTTACCTCCATGTCTTCGGTCTCAGACTTCTTGTCTCCATTTTCTTTCTGGTTGTCACCCTGAGCTTTCTGCTGATCAGCGTCAACCTGCATCTTACTCTGGAAAGGTGAGAGGAACCATCATACATTCTGTTACCGGGCCCCGAGACCAAGTATATCCTTCACTTCCTGCCTTTGGATAATAACTGACGAATTACTTTATTACATTAATGGCAAAATCTTAGCATAACAGATTGTGTCGTTTAAAATAAGAGATACATGAAAATACAACATTTTGTGTTAAAATGAACTTTCCAAAAGAAACCGTTTTTTAAACACCTTTTCACTGGATACACAACAGTTTAGTCATGTTTTCCCGAATGGGGTAAGTGTGCATACTTGCTATTGTGTTCAGAGTAACAAGTGTGCACTCAGCCAAGCCAACAAATCACCCACCCACCCCACACGCCCTCCCACAAACCTCCTCCTCCTTGGTAGCGGGCTCAGTCTCCATAGGCTCCTCCCCCTCGGCAGGCTTGAGGACCTCCACCAGGGAGGCGCTGGACACGCTGAACACCCCGTGGACGTTGATCCGAACCTTCACCTTGATCTTGGAGCTCTCGCCAGAGGCTTGAGGAACCACGTTCTGGATCATAAATTGCCCTGGAGGGGGTGGAGGGGAAACGGGATTAGACATGCAGAACGGCATGGCCATCACCAACAGCTACGTTACGAGTCGTCGCTTTAATAGTAACATGATCACTGCAAAGTGGAACACGGATACATGCTAGCCGACCAGGCTGCAGAAACTACGGGTACCTATTGTGGGGTCCGGGTAGGGCAGCTCTTTGGGGGTGTTGTAGTATGCATCCAGGGAGAAAGGCTCCCTCCGGTAGAAGGTCAACACTTTGGAGAAGGGTGCAGCATGGTTCTTTGGGAACACCTCACAATCACTTGATTGGAAGGGAGCAAAAAAAAGAATCAGTTAGCTGAGACGATAAAGTTGTGTTTAGTATTGAAGGTCACGAGGGCAGTCTGGGTGTTTCCTAGACTGGGCCGTCCTCCTGCGGTCTGAGCTCTTACCTCAGCCCCTCCTCCGCGGCTGAGCTCCACTTCAGGGAGATGGGGTAGGGGGCCACGTCGGTGATGGAGAACTCGCGCACTTTGAAGGCTGGGGACAGGATGGCACACTGGGGACGGAACATGGAGGGGGGACGGCATTAAGCACAACACCTTCAACGTCTCCTCTTGTCTCCTCTCAACCTCTCTGCGCCACACACTTACCAGCCATTATCACGAACTGGGCGCAAAAGCATACTGCCGGCCCTCCGACCTAAAAGGAGTGACACCGTGTGACGTTCAGTACCTGCAGAGCGCATCCTCTTGCGACCGCCTCATCTGCGTTTAGAGTCGTGCTGAGCTCCTTCCCAAAGAATTTGCTGACTCTCTCTTTGATGGCCGGCATCCTGGAGGCTCCGCCCACTATCTCTACAGCATAGATGTCCTCCTTCTTCAGCTCTGGACAGGAAACAGGAAACACTTTAGTCAGATCATGCAGGTTGATGTTTGAAGAAAGAAAAAACACACACATCCTTCCTTTCTCCCAACACAGCAGAAACAACCGTTTTGGAGAAAGCTGGATTGCCGTTTTGAAACGACTGTGGCGATTCAATGCGTGAGTGTTGAATTTAGTATCAATAGTCACCGGGAGGCATGACTTAAAGTGGCGCGTTGCCGAGGGGATACTCTTGTTACTGTTCACAAACACGGCTACTCACTGGTTTGCTCCATGACACTGCGGAGGGGAGCCTCCACTCTGGCCAGCAGCCCTGCACACATCTCCTCAAACTGGCCCCTGCGACGACACGGTCATGGGGATATTATTAGGCATGGTGCTCACAAACAGCTGCATGAATCATGACGCCCAGATACACGGATTCAAAACACTTCCTATCACATGGTAGGACAGCAGCCAGAATGTAACAAGAAGCAGCCTTCTGTTCCTTGGACCTCAGCAGGGATGAGATGGATTAGAATGCTTGTAACCAGGCAACTGGGTGGGCGATATACACCTATCCCAAATAGTCAGACCTACGAGGGTGCATGTGGGACGAGTGGTTCATTTCAATGTCAGCAACGTTCCAAGTACTATGAAAGGTCTGGGGTTACGGGTGGTACCTGTTGAGTTTTGCGGAGACATCGATGTCGTTCATGAAGCACTCGATGTTGAGGGGCAGATCAGAACAGTTGGCACTCATCAGCTTCTTGAGCTTCTCGCACTCCTGGTAGAGGCGGACCAGAGCTTTGGGCTTGGTCCTCACGTCCAACTTGTATTTCTTGGCAAACTCCTCGCAGAAATGGTTCACGAGGAACTCGTCAAAGGCATTGCCTCCCAACTCGGAGTCAAAAGCAGTGGCCAGAATCTGAGATGACAATCAAAAAATATATATTTGGTGGGTTGACAATATAAACATAGTTGACAGAATAGCAACTCAAACTCTATTTTACTTAAATAAAAATGGCCAGACCAGGCTGTCGAATGTAAATAAAGCTAACAGCATGTTGATCGTTCTTCCCTTGGTCTGTACTGGGTGTCGGTGAACTGAAGGGGCACAACCAACCTTCAGCTTTCCTTTGTTGAAGGCACAGACTGAGACCTGATAGGCGGAGTGGCCCACATCCACAAACACCACGATCCTGGGCTTCTCCTCGGGGGCAGGGAGGTCCTGCTTATAGATCCCATACGCCAGTGTAACTGCAAGACGCGTACAAAACAGGACACGAAAACGGAAAAGATGGTAGATTACAAATGACGCAAGTGCATTTCATCAGAAATGTCCAGAGGAGCATAGCCCTGGCATTTGTCTGTGTCTATCGTGACGCATGGTTGCTACGAACCCGCAGTGGTCTCGTTCATCAGTCGTAGGCAGTTGAGCCCGGCGATCTGAGCCGCGTCGATGACAGACCTGCGCTCTGCATCAGTGAAGAAGCTGGGCACCTGGAGGTACAGAGCCATAGAATCACCACGGTGCACCACACACCTGAGCCTTCATTGGGCTATTTCAGGGGGCCTAAGACCAACTGCAGGGCCTCTTCACTTTGACTGATACTGCGATAGTAGGATCTGTGCAACATCAATCATCCACATGAGAATACATTTTGATGACATGACCTCTTTTTCAAAGTAAAACAAATAGCTGTTCTGTGATGCTGTCATTTGAAAACACAATTTAGCACCACCGCTGGTCAGTGTGGTCGGAAAAAACGTGCTTACAGATATGACACAGTCGGCGACGGGTTTCTTGAGGGCGCTCTCGGCAGTCTCCTTCAGCTTGGTCAGCAGCATGCCAGTCACTTGTTCAATGCTGAAGACCTTCTCCTCCTCCATGTACCTCACCTAGGGGCGGAAATCAAGAGGGCTGTTTCGATGCAAAGAAAAACCCTCCACGACGTCTAATAACGTAGCAAAACAGCTTTACAATGGAACATCCATATCCGGCCTATTCCTGTGTATGATATCTCCTCAAAACGTTCATATGTACCTTAATACCAGTGGACCCAGAGGGCATCTGGGCAAGGTCGTAAACCACGTTGGGCTTGGATGACTGGATGAACGGATCGGTGAACGCCCTGCCATGGAATCGTTTGAAGCCCTGAACTGTGTTTGTACAGTTGGATACAACCTTTCATGGGGAGAGAGGGGGACATCATTGATACGTGATCCATTTGCACAGCATTTTCTAACGTGTGAGGAGACGGTAACGTGTGCACAACGTACCTGGCTTTTGGCCGCTGCTCCTATTGACCGATTTCGCGGTCCAAATGACACACATGCTCTGTAACCCAAAAGGCAATGTGTTACAAGCTTCCTCTTTGCAGAGATGAGCCATTAGGCAATGCTCTGAGTGTAATAGTACAGTGACTGTGTAATCAGAGGTTATTCCCACAATACATATTGTAAGTAGACCAATAGACTGCATACAATAGTACTTTACCTAAGACCATTAGTACATAAAAAAGCAACGGAAAACCTACAGTTACATATTACATATAGTCAACTTTGAGGAAAAGTGGAGGAAATTGATATAAAATTATCCAAATTCAGCTAGGTTAATTGTTAATATCTATATATTAACCAATTGCTTGAATGCATGGATTTAACGCATAAGGCAATCCAATTACTATAGTTTTTTATCGAATTTAGAGAAGAAGAAAACAATTTCATTGAGGCCTGTGTAGCCCACATTGCACTTGAATAGAGTAAACACATTTATTCACGCATGCCAAATACATGCACATCCCAGGAGCATTTAGTCTCTGTCATCACTGTTGGACACAGATGTCCTGGAAAAAAGCCCCCTCAACTATATTGATGTCAACAGTTGGTGATGTCAAAGAGAGGTCATTTGAAAAGCAGACGATTAGTACAACGTATGCAATCCGTTATGGACACAACCTAAACTTTTTCAAAAACATGGGCGAATAAGCCCAATTCACGTTTCCGGATCATGACAAAACGAATAGGAACACTATTCTAATCACCGTTGTTAACCATTATTTAAATATTTAGATGTAGACTAACTGGACGATTTAACCCCTCCCCCTTTCATACACTGGAGTCGTCTGCTACATCTTCCTTGAGTTGAAGCCCGGTTTACGCACTGCAAAATTGCTAGAATATTCCAACTGGTGATTGGTTGTTGTCGTCACAGGCGATAGCTACCAATGGCAAAGCGAGTCAGTTCACTGTCTAGCTAACTGTCTGCTTCACAAGCTCACCCCTAGGTAAACGAGATTTCGCTCGCTTGCTAGCTTTAGTTGCGTGCTTAGTCACATGCTAAATTATAGTTTATCAAGCAATCTTCATACTTTCGAGATTTAGCTGTAATGGTCACAACCCTCGTGGCTAAAAAGAATGGGTAATGCATAGCCAGGCTACGGGGATAGCTGGCTAACATTTATTTCACGTGCACGATTTAACACCCCTCACACAAGCCACTGATTTAGCTAGCTAAGTCACTGGATTGCTAGGCTAAGAAAGCTAGCTAGCCTAAAGTATTAGCACAAGTACTCACACCCCAAGGCCGCAAAAGACTGACTGGCTGAAAACGTCCGCTATAAAAGAAGTTGGTGTTTTATTTATTTAAGGCCATATGATTATTTCCTAATCTGAACAAAATCACAAATATACTTACGGTGTGGATCGGTCGCTGTACTCGTTGGCTACCGTCTCAATTCCTCCAGCTCGGGCTACAGCAACATAGCAGCTCTGAAAGCCCACATCAAATCCCACCACTGACATATTTCACAGTGCCGTATTTCAACTGCTGAAGTCTTGCCGTAAATAACTATTTAAAAGGAAAATTATCGTGTAGTTATTGTGAGATGTAAAAAGAGCGAATGAATGAAGACAGTGAGCTAGCTATAACAAAGGTATCTGGCTAATGCGACTCATAATCCACAGAATTGTGACTACGGAATCCTGGTTGAGCGGTGGTACACCGGCGTTTGACCAAGCACAAACGCAAGGTGGTTTGGCGAGGAGGAGAAATCTATCGCGAGATTGGGACTGTTCTAGATGACTCTGGACCTTTCTACAAGCTTGTGAAGAGTTAGCGGGGCTTGACATGCGCAGTTATACCGTTATTTATTACCTAAATTATGTGGAATTCTGTAATGAACAAATGAATTAAAAAAACAATGACGGTGAGCAATTGCAAAAAATACATAAATTAAAATAAATAAGATATACTTATCCATACTACACAGATATAATGAATTGTGAACATATATATTCTACGTTTTTCCCCACCAAAACATGGGGACCTTATGGCGAACTATTAAGAGATGTTTAATGGATTCAGTTTATCCAAATGAATACTGTTGTCTTCAGCCCTGGTCCTCATGGTCCAGTGTCCTGTATGTTTGAGATGTTTCACTCTTCCTTACATCTGGTTCAAATGAATGGTGGTTCTCAAGCTATGTACAGTAGAAGCCTAGGACCAGGGATGAAGACCACTGCTGTCGAACACCTCCCTTACCCACGTAGACTATATGTTTATCACAGGAGGCTATGGGTACACGCCTCCCTCACCTGATGATTAAGGCTATCAAAGTACTTTATGTATATATTATAGAATGATACACAGGATGGTTTTCTTGTCGCATTCAAACTGCAACCGTGACCTTTATTCTGAAAAAATAGAAGAAATCAACCGGAAAACAGTTTTGAATCCAGGCTGCCTTAGCTTCCTCAGGCTACCCCGGATATTTTTAACGTGCTATTCGCTAGTTGAACATTTAACGAATGACTTTGATTACATTTTAATGTTCTATTTTTATTGCAGTTTCGTTAACTTGTTAGGTTGTGCTGATTGTACCGGGTTGGAATGATCAACAGGTTACTAGAGCTAAGTGGTTACGCCTTCTCTCTATAGCTAGCAAGCTAACAACAACAACAGCAATGTGGGGCACTCTCCTACAAACTCTGTATTGTTACCAGCTACTTGCCTAAAACTAATCTCAATACCCCATAATGTGTTGGGGTCTCTAGTGTCTATGATTTGTGAGATTGGCTCAAACAGACATCCCAGGGGCGCTAATGCCAGTCAGGAGGGCTCTGGTAAATTGTGTAGTACTATCCCTACAAGATACATGCGTTTACTATCCATCTTGCGAAGGCTGTTTCTCTAGGATAAACATACATCCGACTGACACTGCAAGGTAAGTTTCACTCTTAGCTGGAATGACAGATATGAATACCTATGATATGATTGCTAGTTAATTGTCATGGTTTGGTTTTCCATGCAGATGCTTAAAATGTGGACACAGCTATCAGAAAGAGCAAGTTAACTACAGGTATCGACTTTCCCTGAGGGTGGTCAAAGATACCCATATATTTGGAGTGACAGTGTTTGGAAGTTGCCTCAACCCCTTCTTCGGCATACCTGCTTCTGGTTTGCAGAGGTAAAATGAACATGAAATAATGGAAACATCTCAATATCCCTGGCTTTGACAAAGACAATAACGTCCTCATTATGTGTGGTGGTGTTGACGTGGTGTTGGTGTGATGGTTGTGCATCTTTGTCACAGGCTTGTAGAGGGATCTGAGGAGCAGCATGGTGGACACAGCCAGGCCACACTACTCATCAAGGCTGTGAAGGACTGCTTTGTTGGAAGACATTTTATATTTGGGATCAAGGTATTGACATAACTTTGTGTGTGTGATTTAAATGTTTAATCATTACATAAACCTTGCGCATCACAAAAAAAAATGTCAGCCTGCATGCACATTAACCACATTGCTTTGTTTTTCACTGTAAGTATTTCCTCTTTGTTCAATGTCTGCCTATAGGTAGCTGATAGCGACCGGTTGTTTAGCCCCCATTCAAGCCCTCGTCCTTCCCTGCTGGGCTCCAACAAAGAAGCAAGCCACTTCATCGCCAGTCAGATTACTCTCCCGTGTGCTGCGGCCCCAGGCTGTTCTGTGGTCAGCTACTACAGGGGTCTCCTTCAGCATGCAGTGGTCAACATTGACCCCTGTGCTACATTCAGACCCCCACCATCTTCCCTGCTGCTTCTGCCCTCCACGCCCTGCAGCTTCAACACCACCCTGCCCTCCTGCCTGTGCTCCCCATCACAGTGCCACAACAACTCTCTCACCCCCACACCACCCTGGCAACAGTCGTTAGGGGTGGTGACCTCATCAGCGGAGCAGGATGAGGGCTGTAGTTTTGAGGGGGATGGAGGAGAGCTCACAGGCAGGCAAAGACACGCTCAGCGCCAGGAGACTTCTGTTTGGCTGGACAGCGTCGGAGAAAAGGAACATTCCGAGGACAGGGTGTCACCTTCCACATCTACCTGCTGCCCTGACGAAATCTCCTGGGATGGAAACAGTTTTTGGAATCTTCTGCCATCTTACACGGCGTCTCCTGAATCACCTGTCCACAGATTGGCTGTACACACTACCACCACACACGCACAGCCTGCTCCACCAGTGCCTGTCCACAGTGATCAACCAATAAGCAATACGGTGAGGGAGTGTCTTGACAGGGAGGTGCATGTAGAGGAGAACAGCAGGTCGTTGTCAGATTCAGTGGCTTGGGAGGACATGCCCTTCTCCGAGAGCCTTGGGGAATTTGTGTGTGAAGCAGCTGGGACAGTTGGACAGATTCTGTAAAAAGGACCCAAATATAATGAAGGAAAATGGGGAAAGAAATAGCATCTCATCACATGGCTCAGATGCTAAGAAATCTTCAATTGATTCTCATGACAACACGCCGTCCTCAGCCACTTCCTGTGACGGGGCTTTGCTCGATATTACCAATACAGCTCTCGTCATCAAAAACCCCAATGTCAGCCATTCCAGTCGGCAGACGTGCCATGGTCTAGATCCCGCAGAGAGTGTGTTTCCCGTCAAAGCTTTAAGTCAAGAGCCGACTGGGGAGTGCGGGCAAGATAGTGAGCAACAGCTCGGATCACATGATGAGTACAACTGCTCAGCAGATCTTTTTCACTGTTCTCAAACAGGCACAGACGCCTTCATGTCTAAGATGAATTCAGACCCAAAGGGTGGACCCGATACGCTTGATTTGGATGGCAGTGTAGACAGTGCATTGTACACATCTGAATGTTTGCATTCTCCCGACTTTGTCCCGTTCTCCCAGTCTACGCCTATGGGTAAGAGAACAGGCTCTGTCACTGTACCCGTTTTTAGAGGTAGCAGACGTGCACACGCTGCAAGAACCCACATTAATAACAGACAAGAATCCAAAACAGACCGCAGTAGACACACGCCCAAAGCCCACACAAGGACACCTTGGAAGCTGGAGCCCAGGCAGTTTGTGCTGGCTCAGCAGTGTCTGAGGGTACACAGAACAACACCCAAAGGAGCACCAAAGAGGAGGACGAAAAGGTGGAAGAGTGTGTGACTCGAGTCTGAGCATGTTTGATACTGACACTGAAATCCCCCCTACATGTAATGTCCGGCGCTCAGTTCGTCTTGGACAAAAGTCCAACTCAAGCTGTGAAAGAGCCCTGCGGGACAGAGCTACAGCTCATCAACAATACAGGTCAGGACTGAAACAAAGGCTGATAGAGAACTATGGTGTCGTGGACCGTGATGAACTAGGTTGCAGTGAAAGGAAGAGATCTCTTGAGAGGACTGCTACAGACCCTGGCTTGTCTCTATTAGAGGGTTCACTGCATGAGCAGAGTGATGCATGTGATTTGTCTCAAGACCTGTTTGCTGACTTTTTAAGTGTCTCAAGACTTTGAGCCTCACTTAGGGGTTTAATTTTAATGGAATATGTGACCAATAATGTGTGTTAAGACATTGTAAAAACATACTGTTTAATGTAGTAGTACATCTAATGCGATTTAAATAGCCAGCTTGAACAGAAAATGCTGTTAGTTAAGTCAAATTAAATTTATGAAATGCATACATTAAATTATATTACAATGATGTAATGTGATGGTTGTATTATTAAGTCTTTCATATTAAGTCCTTAATGTCTGCCAAAGTTCCAATTCGAAGAATCATTACAAGTACCAAGATACATTTGAAATATCGCGATACTCCGTGGACATATCTCACCCCTGCATTATAGCGGAGGAAACCCCTACTGCTCTTCCTTTCTCAACATGGCACCGAAGGTGAAGAAGGAAGGTCCGTAAACCAGTACATATATTTCATGATATATATAGTCAATTGTACACGTATGTGCGTTTTCAATACACATGTGTACCGATGTGTATCAGGGGTGTATAATTGTTTGAAATTATTGGTCTGTGTACCTTAAATCTTACTAAAAAGAAACCCGGTCTTGACGTTAAAAGCGCAGCATGTCAGTCCGCTAGCAAGCTAAGCTAGGCAAGCCAGTTTGTTATCAAATTATCGTTAACGATTACGCACAATTCTGATCAGCTAACTAAATGTTGCATTGACAGCGTTAGTAAGTTTAATATTTGGCCAGAAACTGCTGGCGTATGTCATAAATTATGCTGCTAGTGGTGGTCTATAGCGTTGCTACGGTTGGCGTGCAAGGCCTGAAGTTCAGTATCCACACGTGAATGCGTGTTAAATTTGCCAAGATGGTTGAATGAGTGTTCCATCTCTTACCGAGTTTATAGTGTGGAGATAACGACCTAGATGTTTTAATCTGTTGGGAAGTCATGTTTAGGCCCATGGGACGCCTTTAAAGGTGAGAGTATAAACGCAGGTTATTTAGTTGGTTATTTGCAGATAGCCATGAGCTAGCTTGGATGCTCGGAACTTAACAGCAGCAGTGCGATTGTGACTGTGGTTTCTTAGTTTCTACGGTGCACGTGATGATTATTATAGCGATCAAAGCATGATTATACCATGATATGACCTATAGGTCTGATGCACCATATGTATTTTGTATAATGACTACTCTTGAGTTAGGGTTGTTCTCCGTTAAGGTAATGAACTCATGAGAAGAAATGGATTAAACAGGATAATAACTTGCCTATCTAACCCATTGTACCTGCTCTCACAGCGGTCCCTGCCAAGACTGAGGCCAAGTCTAAGGCCCTGAAGGCCAAAAAGGCCGTGCTAAAGGGCGTCCACAGCCAGAGGAAGAAGAAGATGAGGACATCTCCTACCTTCCGCCGCCCCAAGACCCTGCGTCTCCGCAGGCAGCCCAAGTACCCTCGCAAGAGTGCACCTCGCAGGAACAAGTGAGTGATGCACACGGATGAACTCGACTAGAAACACGACACAGACCTGTTTATGGTCAAATAAACAGGCATGTGGTTAGCCGTGTGTTTTGATCTTACTCGGCTTGGTGCAAATGATGGTAACAGCGATCAAAGTATGAAATGCCGTGATTCCACTTTTATATATTACTGATGCACCCAATAGACAGACGGGTCAGTTATTTGAGGCACTACATTGGGGCCCTGGTCTGATTCATGTTTCTCTCTCTCCCTCCATCAGGCTGGACCACTATGCCATCATCAAGTTCCCCCTGACGACGGAGTCTGCCATGAAGAAGATCGAGGACAACAACACACTGGTGTTCATCGTTGACGTCAAGGCCAACAAGCACCAGATCAAGCACGCCGTCAAGAAGCTGTACGACATCGATGTCGCCAAAGTCAACACACTCATCAGGTACAACTTTCGATATCCAGGTCAAGAGACGTGGATGCGTTTTATGACGACTCTTCGCCATGTCATTAGTATACTGTGTTCTTGTACAGGATCAAATTTGCCATTGTTTGGTGAATGAGTTGGGGCTCCATTCATGCCTCGATGAGCTTGTTAGATTAGTGTTGTAGGCAATATAAAACATGTTGTATTGTCCTTGGGAGTTCCTGGGCTCTTTTTAAAGTTCAGCTTGATTAATTCCCTGTGTGGATGATGTTAACATTGACACGTCTGATATGTGATGATGTCAAAGGAACCACTGACCCATGGGAAATGTAACTCTTCAACCCAGAGAGGATGAAAAGATGAAGGGATGTGTGTGTTAACCTCTCCTCCCCTCTCCAGGCCTGATGGTGAGAAGAAGGCGTACGTTCGTCTGGCTCCAGATTACGATGCGTTGGATGTTGCCAACAAGGTGAGACCAACCAGCTCTAAACTGATTCACATTTGAATTAAGTACTTAATTCACCCCCTGATTAACATTCTGCGCAAATGATAGAAAAAAAATTACTGTCTGAATGTTTATGATGCATTCAAAGGAACCACTGATGCCAGCCTCCAGGCAAAGTATGTCTTTGTCTTTCAGCTTCTCAGGGACTAACAACCATTCTCTTCTCTTCCTAGATTGGCATCATCTAAACTGCTGCTGGAGGTGTACAAAGGAATAAATGTTTGTAAAAACTGAAATGGAGGTGTGGTCTTTTGTGTCTTAAGAAAATGTCTGTACTATAAAAATATGATTCCTCCTTTTTGAAATGAATATGAACACTGTACTAAGTGGTCTGAAGGCAGCGTCATTTGGTCACACTTCTAAGGCTTGTATTATAAACGAAACCGGTTAATTGGTCATAATCAAACAACTCTAAATTTAAGTTGGCTTTCTATTCCTGGAATTCACTAGTCTTCCTTGAGGAACTTCTCATACAAAGTCAATTACATTTTCATGGGTGTGTTGTCAAAGACACAAGTCTGCATGCACCAACCCCCATAGATACACCCTCATGTTCATCATCACTAAGGTAACAAGGAAGCTCAGGGTGTGTTCTAGACTAGTCTGGTGTAGTTGGTAATGATTTAAGAGGTACTGAAGAACTGGGCCCCCAAGTGGAAGGATACGTAGGTTATCAGGTCGAGCAGCTTGAGTGAAGGGACAGGACATTCTGGCCATCCCAGCCAGCTTGAGCTGCAGTCAGGTGTGGAAGGATACTGCTGACCTCCACAAAGCAACCACCACACCTGCCACATAGTGGCGCCAAAACACTGCATAAGGGCAAACACTGCAGCACCTGCAGACAATAAGCTGGTTATTAATATAAAACTCATTATTGACCGCACTTGGGTCAACTATGGTTTTGAAATGTACTCTGAATACATAAATATTGATTGATATTGAAGGTGTAATTGGGCATGTCTTTGTTGACTGAAAGACTGGATTGATCATACTGAACAGTTTTACTCTAACAACGTGGCTGTAGCTAATTTGCAAACAGAGAAGGTTGATAATGACATGTTTTTTTTAAAATGATGGTTATGGGCATTTCTAGCTTCTCTAGACTCAATTTGTTACACTTTGAGAAATAACAGTGGTACTATCGTCATATTTCAATTTATATTTTCTGAACACTTAGAGCTTCAGTCAGTAGGTGTCACTCTTCTTTATGTTGTTGAACAGAACACGTCTAACTTCTGGGTCAAGGTCATTTTTCCAGTACAAAACTTAAGTCAATTTCAAAACATTCTTTTGTGTTACTTTTTGATATGTGATGCGTCATTGAGCTTATGTAACCTCTTCCTGCAGCTACCTATCCAGGTAAGCAAGCTTCACCTATCACTATAATCAGAGTCATGAATCAAACTGCTTTGACACAACTGGCAGTGTTTGCCCTTAGCTAAACACAAAGGTATTCTCTGACTTGTCAGTTACAAACACGAACATGCCATCGGGTATTTTTGCAACTGAGCAGAGGCCTGAGAACAGCTCTGAAACTGATATGTAAGCTATGAAACTGAATGTTTGGTATCTCAAGCATCCTGATTCACAGAAACTGAATAGTAATGTGAACAATGATAATTGGGACAAGAGTTAACTGGTTGTTTCATATTGTGATGTCATGAGTCGTGATGACAGTGCATGAAGTATATTGGCCTTGTTTAGCATCGGTTAGCAATTCTTCAGGGTCTCACAACAAAAAAAGATATCAATAGAAATCCGGCATCCCGTCCACACCCAGCCATTCATTTACTTGGAGGTAAGTTGTTCCAGATGTCACAAACTTTTCCATACGCTGGAGTTAGCTTGTCTTGGCTCTGTCTGGTTAGTCATGCACAAGTGGGGCCAAAAGGTCAAAGATGCACTGTTTTGCCAAGCCAGCCGTGACTGTAGGGACCCACACACACGGCGGGCATAGGGTTTCAACCCCCTCCAATCAAACCCCGTCAGCTGGACCAGGGAGCTCGCCGGTGCTTCCACCAATTTTCTCCAGACCCTTTTGTTCCACATGGGCTACAGGACACAGGACACAGGCAGGGCACACGACAGACCGACACCAGGACGACACTGACAGACTCCACAGGACATACACTGACAGAGACCTCCACAGGACAGGGCATACACTGACAGAGACCTCCACAGGACACAGGACAGGACATACACTGACAGAGACCTCCACAGGTCTGACTTGTCCAGCACATGAGCTAGGGCTGATCGCTCCACCACGAGGATAGGGTTACATGAGATGTCAGTCAGCACAGAAAAAAGGAGTTCCCTGGGGAAAGAAGTGACAAAGTGGTGTTCACACTCCCTTTCAGACAATAGACTTGGCGATTGTTCACCAGTGCGCTGGTAGATCCTTTCAGTCAACTTGTTGAGGCACTCCTTGGCAGATTGCAGACTTAAACCTCTGAGCCGCAGTTTTCTTTGCTCTGGATTTGATAAATAGATTTACCGTGGTAATCTGGTCCTGATAATGACACACCCACTCCTTCTCTTCTCGCATGGGGGTGTGTGTGCTAAGCATGCATGGCACCTTGAATGCGTGTTTGTGTGGAAGGGCATTTGTTTACGTGGGTCGTTTGAGAAATGGCCTTGTCACACAGGCATTCCTTACTGTTCAGCGTTTCTCTGAGTTATGACTTTGCTAATATTGACTCAGATCCTTCCTGAAAGGACAGGACGTGAAACCAGATGCACACTCAAGCCAGTTTGTCACCAATCACATTGGTGAAATACTGGGTGAAAACAAGGCAGAGGCTGGCCCCTAACTAAAAATAACCACTGACCCCGGGTCAGAGGCAAACTCCCTGTAGAGGTCCTGCAGATCCCAGAACCAAGCCTGTGACTGAGATTCCTAATGATATGTGTTTCATTAGGGTTGTGTTGGTTTATAGAACCAATCACAAAAGCACTACGAGTTCCAAACAAAAAATATGATAGCCCAAAAGACCAGGTCCCAAGTGGGACAGTCCAAGTCAAGCAGCCTATATACATTTGCTTGCATGTTGAACATGGAGACCAACTGTATACCACACAAGGACTGGAAAACACCCTCCATGTATTCCCAGAATTCCCACAGCAATAAAATATTGGAACGAGGAATACACACACACACACACGCACAAACACCCACACACCCACAAACACACACACAACCTGCTTACATACGCATGCCTCTGATTTCTGATTAAGCAATATCTCCCATTGGCATTTTGAACCTTAAACCCACTGTTCCGAGTGACCTTAGGCTTGGGTACACTCTTCGACTTTAAAATACCTTCACGCTATGACTGTTCTCGAAAGAGAGCTTGACTAGTACCACTCAGGGAGTAGTAGAAAATACACTTCCTCTGACATGTGCTGAAGTCATCAAGAGAAGAGCAGAGGCATGGCATCTCTTCAAAGAGCAGCTTAGAGGGGGAATCCAGACCCCCAGGTCCTCGTTTCGCGTTTCAGTCTAAATCGTATTTGACCACTTAAGGCCAGAAAGCATGCATCGCCACACCGCAAACTGGTTTGAGAAGCACATGTAGTTCCTGACAGGAAGATTCTTCTTCCCCACTAAGGCCTTGAGGCATGCCACTCAAAGTAAACAAAATGGTTAAATGTAAATTGACAGGCAGTTCAAATGACAAAAAAGCCTGCAGCCCACAAATCAATAGAAAATAAACATCTCTGAAGCTTCGGTTAGAATCTTCCGCTCCAGTGGCTGCACAATAAGGAACATACCGAGACATTATGTCATTATGACAGTGGTGAAGCATGCAGAGCACCAGTGAAAATATGCTGAATGTAATAATGACTAACATTTGTACATCTATAATTCAATTTCCTCTGTAGAAGGAGAGACAATAGGACATTTCCATGTAGGTTAGACGAGGGCTGCACAGTGGCGCAATAGTTTTGTTTGACTAAATCGGTTTGAAGCTCTGAATCCGAACCATATAAGGTTTTCGATGGTGCCTCTCACAAAGGGATAACACCACGGTCTGCCGCTGGACAGGCCCGTGGCATGACAAGAAGGCAACAAGCAGATCGTCTGGAAATCATTATGCAAAGAAGGTAAGGCACACTCTCCACAAATTCCCCCTGAAGCCACAAACGTCCATCCGCTGCTCCAGAGTCGTAAATAAAGGTCACATCTACATTCCCTGGGTTAGAACTCGGAGAAGCTCCGCCAGCATGGCCTAAACAGAAGACTCCAAAATGCCAGCAAACAATCCAAACTGCAAACAAAGCCTTGAGGTTCTGGAAGCCATCTATGACAGGCTGACCTCTCACTACTGACAGTATGGAGAATAGATGGCTGGATAAAGAGGATACATTCCCCAAACCACAATAAACACCAATCAGTGTTTTTCTGTTTCTACCCATTTCTTCTTTCGGTTGGAAGATGCAAGTTTAGACCAATTACATGACCCGGTCCAGCTAACTCTGCTGAAGCTCAGATAGGCAGGTGAAGAGCTCAACAAACAGGGGATCTGGAAAATACAAACCAGGCACCAGTCATTTCCTGTAGGTGTGTACCTTTTGGCAGACCCTGTGTTTCTTTCTCACAAGTGCTGTTTGGCATTCCTAAGGAGGGCTAGACCATAGGCCAGGGCATGAGGGGTTGGCTGTGTGTGTGTCAGTGTGTTGTGTGTGTGAATGTTTGTGTGTTGTGTGTGTGTGTGTGTGTGTGTGTGAGAGAGAGAGAGGTGGGTGGGGTGGGGTGGGGTGGTTCCTCATCCTGGGAAGAAGCTTTGTTGACCATGACTGGAACCTGACCTGGGTTATCAGAAACAGTTAGGAGAATGACAGGGTAAACACAAAGATTGATTCGTTTCAATATCTTCTTCTACCCCTAACAATGACTGTCTCTAAGAATGCCTTGTGATTTCACAGATGGGTTGTAAAGAAATCTGGGACTAAAAACCAACCTTGTTAACCATGGTTGGCTACAATCAAACTCCCTGTTTAAACAAGGCCCCTCACTGCTTTAATTGGTTCTTTCTTCAGCTTTTCTCCACTTGTGTCCTCCTTCATCTGCAGTTCAAACAAGCAGCTGTGAGAGCCTGGAAATATTTTACTAAAGGTTTTGTTTTGTTCACAACTGTGTGTGTGGACAACTCTATTCTGTGTCTGCAAAGTGTACACACGAGTGGCCAGCTGAACTTCCTTTAGTCAGCTACTTCTGCTAATGCTTTGCCCCAAGGGTAACCCAACTCCTGTGCATGTGTGTGTATGTGTGCGTGGACATTGCCCTCCTCTCCTCTAGGTTAAAAACCTGTTACTCTAAAATCTCTGCTCTGTCCTGGCCTTCCTGTTAAGTCTACCGTGTAATTGCTTGTCTCAAATTCGGGACCAGACTTGTCCCACACACACACCCTGCTGAGACTGTGTGTGTGTGTGTGCGTTGGTGTGTGTTTTGTACGTTTGTGCTTGAGTAGGTGGGTGGGCATGTTTGAAGCTGTTTGTTAAGATGTAGCTTATGTCTGACCGCCGGGTCTTTGACAGTTGTGGTCAATATCCTGTCTCACATCTGCTACTGAATGGCTGCTGACTGGACACACACGGTACAGTGACAGGAACTAAATTCCCCCTTAATACTGCTGCTTATGCCACTGCTTAATACTGCTGCTCAATACTACTGATTAATACTGCTGCTTAATACTACTGCTTAAGAATATTTTCGTTATGCTGTGTACTGTGGACCAAAACATTAGCCTTGACTCCAGCCATCCTGAGGTTTGAAGAAGCGCCTTGGAACATCCGATGCTTTGTGGAAGCTGAACATTCTGCTTGGTAGCCCTGAATGAACTTGTTGAGAACTTGTCGAACTTGAAAACTTTTGTTTTCAAACCAAATGTATTCTTGAAGAGTAATGATGATTGAGACTCATTATAATGTTTTTCCCACATCCCATAGTGTGCTTCGGACATGTAATGTCATGATGAATTGCACATTCGATTTCTTCCCGGAACCACTCATGGTATTGTTAATGTGTCTAATGGGATTGATCAGGCTTACTGATGCTAATCCCTCTGTCCCTCTGTAATTGTGATAATTACAAGATGGGTGGTTAGGTCTGAGAAATTAAATACAGCTTTGAACTTATTTACAAACCAAATGTTTACAACATGGCCCTCTCTCTTCTCTCTTCTACATGTATGAACAAACTAGGAACAAATGACGTGCAGGGACGACCTCCTCTTTGCCTGTCTCTCTCTATTTCCTCAAATACACAGATGTCCATGTACATTAAATTGATGAGAGGGTTGAAACTGCCTGAACCAGGGGGGGGCTCACATTGAGACCACTGTGGAGTCATTAGCTCTTTGTCCACCAGCTGCTCCACAATCTGTTTGGATCACACATCAAACATGGCCGCCGTCACCGTACAGACATCCGTGATGGTGGCCCTCAGTAATGTGGGGAAAACAAAGTAGCAGAAGGGCAGAGCTCAGCAGTTATGGACGTGTGGCTGTGGCTGCCCGTGTCAAATAGAGGTTGTCACTGATTTGATGACTCAAGTACAGGTGTAATGCAACCATCTAATAGTGCCAAAAGCCTTTACGTTTCACAGGAAACGTTTTTTTTTACTGCAGTTTTATTCCGTTTTTTTCAGATTTATGTTCGTCAAACCATTCTGAATGTCTAGGCCTGGTCTACAGTACCACATCAGAGCACTCGCTGCAGAAGATTCTCTGGGGTCACTTTTGCATTTGACTGCCTTTGGTTAACCTTCTGTAAAAGCAGACTGATTATAGACGCATGCTACAGGGCATCGTTCCTCCTCCAACTCCGACAGGAACGTTAGGTCAGCCTCGTTGGAAGCATCCACGAGTGTTTAAGGACACAGTGGGAGTTAATGAGAGGGTTTGGTGTCAATAAAAGTTCAAATGAGTGACCCTGGGGAGTGAAATTGCTGGAGCCAGAGAGAGGTTATCAGAACTTCAAATGAACCATTTAGTTAGCTATGTAATAGCATGCATTACTCATTCTGGGTGACCTTGTGTGTGTGTGTGTGTGTGTGTTTGCAGGCTGTTGGGAGAGAGATAAAGATAGCCAACCGGTGATACTGTCTACACATAGGGGGACCCATACCACTTGTGTTTGTGCTCATGTCACATGTTCAGGTCTATCACACAAACCTTAACGGCAACACAATGGCACTCGGCCTTGCTACTCTCATTTGACGAATGTACTGTAATATTAATGCGTCAAGCTGCGAGTCCCGATCAACACCGGATTATCTTTGCGGGCTACTTTGACGAAGCACAACATTAAATATTCAAAGGGGACACCTGGTGTGCGCATGGGTGGGGGAAACATGGAGATGTTTGATTATATTTCAGCAGATGGAGAGCAAATAAACTGACTCCAGTTTCTGAGGGTGGTTTGACGGTAACTGATACAAATTCTCCTATAGTTCCTATCGACTTAAAACATACGACATGTTTATTAATGTTCTGACACTCACTTTCTGACGCTCACTGTCCTGTACCACACTTACACCTTGCTTCGATCTCTGTTCCTGCTGGTGAATGCATCTCAGAGAACAGATTCCTAAAATGAGGTTAACACAACACAGTTTGAGCCCTGTGGTTGTCTTCCAAGTTCATCTGCTTCTAATATTCCACTCAGCATTCCTCTAACCACATGACTTACACTATCATTTCCATAAATGTATTCATTTCCCCATAGAGGCCTTTAAGCACTAGGGACCGTAATGCCACTATTGTTTTCCACCATGTGTCACACTGTCACACAAAAAATGTTCACACTGGGGACATAAATCTGTCACGATCTGCAAGCCACCAGGCCTAAAGCCCATGTAATCTTTTAATGAATTAAAAATGTTACCAAATGGACATCTGCCGGCAATATATACAAAATTGTAGTGATTCCAAGACATACAGACAGATTTCACAACACAAAAGGATTTCTAAAGGAAATTGAAACGATTATTCATAAAGTAATGAATATGCATTTTTGGTGAAGACAGAATCTGTGTTTGTGCAATGTCTCGATGTCTGCCTAGCCTCAGAAGACGTCATTCCCCAGACACTGAGGGCGTGACAGCTCACAAGTCGCAACACGGATGAATCACCTTTCATCCACATGGAGACCTACTGTCCTATGACCTGTAGGTTTAGACTCACTCGAGTGAACCTGGGTTTGTATTCTGGTGATCTTCATGTGGACTGAAGCACACAGGGGCAGACAACACTGGTCTGATCTATCACACCAAGATGTGTTACGTGGAGTGGTCAGGCATTGCGACGAAGAAAGGTTTATTCTTCAAAACAGAAACAGGCAGGATACTCACACTAACAAGACTGGACACAAAACAAGAAGCTAGATACACAGAACCAAACAAGACACAAGTGGACATGATAAGACAAACAAGAACAGACAAATGACAACTGTGTCAAATGACCTTGTGTCCTTGGGCAAGACACTTCACCCTACTTGCCTCAGGGGGAATGTCCCTGTATTTACTGTAAGTCGCTTTGGATAAGAGCGTCTGCTAAATGACTAAATGTAAATGTAAGTCCACTGATGATCATGTATGACATGAATAGACAGAGACTATGGAGACAAGTGACAAGTGTCTAAGGGTTTCCTCTTGAGTCACCTTGACTCAGGGGGCTCCCAGCCTACACAGTGTAAATGAATGTGTCATCACCGTGTGAAAGTGTTTCACAAGCCTGCTCTAAACCTAGTCTTGCTGCAGCGTCAATGACACTTCACTGATCCTCAGTTAGTCATGGTATAATTGCCTAGGGAAATTAGCTGGGGGAGTTTCTCTTTCACTTGATCAATTGGAATAATCCCACATCAAACACTGAAACACTTAGTGGGAACTGACTGATATATCCTAAGTTTAAAATAACCCTGTAATGTTACTCACTTGTCTATCACCTGTAGGCTACAACCAACCGCAAGAAAGGTAGGTTTTGTCGACGTGACGTCTTAGTCACATGGACGTCATCTAGTTATTCTTAACGAGCAAAACATTAAGCGCACATTTTAGACTGCTTGTTGTCTTCCTAAACTCACAAAAGAGTGGACTGTTTCCATGGTGCCTTCCCGTTTAACCCTCCCATTCAACACTGAGCGAATGAGGCGGTCCAAGCAGTCGGCTTCAGCACAACTCCCCATCACGTCAGAGGCGGCTTCATTATTTAAGTTTGAATCAAGTGGGGAGGAAAGTTTTAGCGACTGGGACTGTGTTGCCTAGCAGCTACTAGGCAGTGGGACCTGGTTAATTTCCACAGATTTTCGCCAAGTATTTTAACGGATATTCTTTCTCTATATCAACTATGCCCCAGACCGTGACTCTGAGCGGACCCTCACCTTGGGGGTTTCGACTGGTGGGAGGAAGGGATTTTAGCACACCGTTAACTATTTCAAGGGTATGTAAAACATTTTTGTGGGTTTATAATTTTGGTTTGGGTGCATATTGTTTGTCATACTACGAGTCTCTTTTTAATGCATTTTTTAGTTATATAGAACTAGATGTGTGAACGACTACCTGACTGCTCGTGGACTATATGGTTATTGGTCACCGTTTGACAGCGTATAGGTCCAATAACTAAATAAACCCATATAAAAACAAAGCGTCACAAAGCTTATGATAGAATGAATAATTACTCAATCATAATTCACAGCCCACCGGAGAGGTAATAATTCAATTACGCCATCTATTTTCATAAACGACATAGATAGGCTACGGTGCAATACACCGACTGGTGCGGTGCTTCAGAGTTTATTAACTGCTTCGTGTTGGGACAAGAAGGGCAGGATATGTACGAATTACACTATAATATTCATATCTTTCGGCGTTGCATGAATTGGACATGCCAAAATATGTGTATTTAAAGTAATTTAAAGCATTTTAGCAGATGCCACAATTACATTCCAGATTAATGTCTCCAAAATCGTTACAAGCCCAAATTCCATATCATTTATGTAATGCAAATTGTGCAAACTGTGTAGCCTTCATTGTAGGCCAAAGTGGCAATTCCTTCCAAATCTGGATCAAAGTCTTATTTCGTCCTGGTCCCTACAGGAGTAGGTTCTAGAATTGGCAGTAGCCAATAGTTAATCTCCCTTTGAGTAAATAGGCCCGAGAGTCCTGCCGTGGGCCGCCGTTGACATTTGTTTTTCATCAGAGATTGTGGTGGCGCTGAGGGGTTCCAGGTGTTGTCTCAGCTGTACTCCTTCCAACCCTTTAACTAGTGCTGCAACCAAAGGTGTTATTTTTCAACGCATATGGGGTGACTGACTTTGGGTCACCTAAAGCGCTCTCTGTGAGTTATGATCAAGCATAGCTCACTTTCAAAAGGACAAGCGTCTTGGAGTGGCTAAAGCTATATATATTTGTGTGTTCAAGGACATCTAGTCTCCATTCTATTTCTGTGAGGTTTTCTGCTAACTTCGATTGAGAATTTCACCTTCACATCCACTACTGTCACACAAAATGCCAGGACAGTTAAACAAAGGTGTCAGAACAACGATAGGCATAAAACATTGAAATGCAACCAAATGACCTAAATCAATTGTGCAAGGCAACCCATTACAGTTAAAAAAGAATCCTAGTTGAACCACCCACAGGGATCGTTATGCTCTACACTAGATCTATGTTGTCATTTAAGGCTGCTGATATAGTATCCCCTTCTTCAGAGTGCAAATTATCGGGGGGGTCAACTTCTTCTCCAGGGCATAAAGGAATATTTACGATTACAGGTAAGAACGATGTATAAATGTATCGACTCCCCCGACCTGTTGTTTTTACCTCTTTTGGGGGGGGTCCAAGTCTTACCGTAATTAGGGGGGTCAACCCCCCGCCCAAGCGCCCCCGTAATTCGAACCCTGCCCTTCTTGCCATTCATCACATTCTCAGTGCATTCTTGGTACACTCCACCAAGACCATAGACAGCGCTGAACTTGTTATGAGATCCCAAATGTCTCCAGAGGGAATCAGCCCTCACATGGTCCAGAGAATCCTCCCCAGCTGGGAGAGAGAAGGAGCAGACATACTGGATCTGAGGGATGAGACACCCTGCTCTGTTGCAGCAGATCTCTATGTTACACCCTGGGGCCGGAGAAGCCCTCTCCCCCTACTTTCTCCCTCTTGTGAATTTCCCTGAGTTAATGAATTGGAACACCTGCACTCCTAGACAGTGAAAGTTCTGTGTCCCCATAGACTGGCCCACTAGCAGCAGCTGGTTTGGAGCTAAGGTGATAATTTTCCGAGGTTTAGACCAGTAGGCTTTTAGGCATGGACTGATTAATGAGAAGTCTGTTGGCCCTGAGTATATCCAAGTGTCTGGTCGGGGGTGGGGGGGGTGGGGGTGGGGTGGGAGAGGGGGGTCGACAAGGTCACTGATGTAATTGACGAAGCATTTTGAGGGGATGTGCTGAAGTTGGCAGCTGTGGGATGGAACCTTGTTAAATCAGTGTCAACTCAACTCTCCATACAAGAGGTGACGCAAGTAGCTCGTTGATGGTGCCAATTCACAAACATGTCTATTCCTGGGGCTAAAGTTCACAAGTGTGTGTTATGTAAACACCCAAGTGTCTATGCTCTGGATCATTCTCAAGAAGCCCTTTGACACCAGATTGCATGACATGGGTCGTCTGGCAATGGAGAACAAGCTACTCACTGCACACTGATGGTCAGCTACTGGAGTCCCGATGTTGAGCTCTGATAGGTCATATTTACTTTCCTGAAGAACCTATGGAAAGAGTGGAAAGAATGACATCTGTATGTTCTATTTCTCTAAGTTATCTTCTCTTTCTGAACCCATTCTCCACTGAAAATGATTTACCGTGTTCTTTTCTTGCTGATGCTAATCCATGATCGGTTCTGGTACCTCTGTGCTTAACTAGCTGTCTTGGTGCCCAAAAGCTCAGAGAAGCTGTCCCTGTGCCACATACCAGAGCAATCCCATGTGACTCAGCCTCCTGATCCTCACTCTGGCTACATGTTATTGGTCGCGACCTATCTGAACTTCACTTTGGCTACATGGCCCTGGCCAGACTTACTGTCGTCTTTTCCCTTCAGGGTGTGAACAGTGAGCTACCTTGCAAACCGGACACACTTGCATTGTACCTCCTGTTTGCACTGTGAGGTCAGCATACAACAATTCCAGTTCCAATGAACTTCACACAAATGCCATAGATTTACAGCACCATAAGCACATGCCACTCAGTCGACCGTCACATGGCAAAGTTATGAGTGAGAAGAACTGTCAACGGAGTGAACTTCCATCTCATCCACAAGAACAGACGCACAAAGTAAATGAGAAGGAGGGTTACACACACTCATGCACTCACACAAGCACACACACGCCCACACTGATGACTAATGTCACAGTCACACACACAGCTAAAAGAGATTTGCATCATCTCACATAGACGGCTTTGAAGTCCAGAGGCTCTCACTCCTGGCCTCATTAGAGCTTGAGCCAGTTGAGAATTTGACAGCTGCTCTGTGGTTGAAACACGGGCAACACATTCCAGCTCTTTGTTCAGTCTGTGACAATATAACGGCATTCGGAATTTTGCAATCGAGCAATGTAATGATTTTCCAAAGTGTCGTCAAGGCCATGGTTTCAATAGCAAATTCAACCAGCAAACACAAGCCCTTTGTCGGATTGCCAGATGATACTTTTGCTGTGGTAAGCCTGGCTGGGGTGGGCTGTGGTCAGCCGGGACACAGGCATTCAGCTGATCCAACACTATCGTGTGAATGAACATAGCAGTGAGATTTGACCATAACAGTGAGGTTTTCTTAACCAACTAGTTTAACATTAGCAGGCAATTTTTATCCTGGAAGACCGAAATAGATATTTTTTCTCTTTACTCTCTCTCAAACACTTGCACGTATCAGCGTGGAGAGCCAGAACTTGGCAAACCTCAGGGTATTTCAGAGCGACATTATTTTGTCATATGTTAACCACAAACTCTGTTAGTGATCAACTGGGTCATTGTTTACAAGGACCTCCCTATAGAAGCACGCACACTGTTTAGACAAACTCCCCCGGCAACACACTTCTCTAGATTAAGAGCAATCTGTGTTGTACGTGGTCATATCACACAGTCTGATGCTAGATACTGGAGACCGTGGAGGTTATAATGTTTTGGTGTGAGAGGAGATTCCTGTAATCAGTTCCCACAAAGAGCATGTGGTGTCTAAATATTATGATGACATCACCTTTAGGTGTTAAAAATAGATAATGATCATTATCAACATGCCCCGTCCCTCTAGTGTGGTATTACTTGTTAGGGTGTAGCAGGCTAAATGCAATCAATGTTGTACTCCTTTGTGTGTGTGAGACATAGCGTGGAAGCTTCTGGTTCTGTAGATGAACCTCTGGGTGTGTGAGTATGGGAGTGTGCGTGCTTGTGTTATGGCTAATTAGAGGCCAGTGTTAAAACCCAGAGGGTGACTGAGTCATTCACGACCGTCTACGGTCTGACCCCGAGGTGGGCTTTGTCCGCTTCCAATAACACATCCTCCGCCATGACACGGCACAACCGTATTACCCACACTGCACCTCTGTTTCACTCAGGCACAGCCTGTCCCAACACACACACACACACGCACACACACACACACACACACACACACACACAGACACACACACACGCACACGCACACACACTCCTCCCTCATGGCTGTGACCTCTGTTGCTTACCGGAACTGAGGCAGGGACAAAGAGCGAGTCAGAGGCCGTAAATTAGGAATTCCACAACCGAACCACACGACTCAGCTATTAGTTGTTCACGGAGCGTGAACTTGTGTGCTTTCCCTCTTAAACTTCTGCTGCCTCATGTTCTTTCCCCCCCGTTGAACTCAGCTGGATACGGGATTCGTATACAGTGTTTCACAGTATTCGATATCTAAATAATCGTGTTTATTTTAATCACTTGGACAACAAATTACATTATTTATGCCAGCGTGAAACTTTAGCCGTGTTTACACAGCTCATGCTCTCACATCATCACATAGCAGACTGAAATGTTTTCATATATGCTGTGTTTTCAGCACTAGCGTGTGTTCCAAACCTGTAGTTCCAATGATAACAGAGCCTAATAAAACAGCTAGGGAACATATATTAACGTGTGTCAGGAGAGCAAACTGGGATTGATCGAGATCAATTATGTTG
>CAEFZP010000062.1:85000-237500 GCA_903064625.1 Mallotus villosus
GAGCGAGACGTGACCGTGTGACCATGTGACGAAGCCTGGCTCGGGCTCTCTGTGGATCTTCAGCCTCTCCAGACCCCTGTGAAGACATGTCCCAGCTGTTAGGAAAACCTCCTCTCCGCCCCACCAGGCCTCCCCCTCTTCAACCCCCTCATCCTCTTCTCCTAGCCGCTCTGCCTCAGGTCTCCTCCTCACCGCCCCCCACCCCTTTCCTTGAGTAAAGAGGTGGTCACAGAGAGCTTGGAGGGAGATGATGGTTAGTACTTTCCACGAGTGGTCTGGTCAGGGCCTTCGGAAAGAGTCCTGCCGGTCTGGCAGGTTACACCGTGTGAGTCATGAGACATGGGCCATGTGTTTGAACAGAGAGAGGAGGGTAGAGAGAGAGGAGGAAGAGAGAGGAGGTAGAGAGAGGAGGTAGAGAGGAGGTAGAGAGAGGAGGTAGAGATGAGGGAGAGAGAGGAGGTGAGAGAGAGGAGGGAGAGAGAGGAGGGAGAGAGAGGAGGAGGTAGAGAGAGAGAGGAGGTAGAGAGAGGAGGTAGAGAGGAGGGTAGAGAGAGGAGGTAGAGAGAGGAGGGAGAGAGAGAGGAGGTAGAGATGAGGGAGAGAGAGGAGGGAGAGAGAGGAGGGAGAGAGAGAGGAGGTAGAGAGAGAGGAGGTAGAGAGAGGAGGGTAGAGAGAGGAGGTAGAGAAAGGAGGTAGAGAGAGGAGGGAGAGAGAGGAGGGAGAGGAGGAGAGAGAGGGAGGGAGAGAGAGAGAGGAGGGAGAGAGAGAGAGGAGGTCGAGAGAGGAGGGAGAGAGAGAGGAGGGTAGAGAGAGAGGCGGGTAGAGAGAGAGGAGGGGTAGAGAGAGGAGGTAGAGAGAGGAGGGAGAGAGAGGAGGGAGAGAGAGGAGGGAGAGAGAGGAGGGAGAGAGGAGGGGTAGAGAGAGAGGAGGTAGAGAGAGGAGGTAGAGAGGAGGTAGAGAGAGGAGGTAGAGAGAGGAGGGAGAGAGAGAGGAGGTAGAGATGAGGGAGAGAGAGGAGGGAGAGAGAGGAGGGAGAGAGAGAGGAGGTAGAGAGAGAGGAGGTAGAGAGAGGAGGTAGAGAGGAGGTAGAGAAAGGAGGTAGAGAGGAGGAGGGAGAGAGAGGAGGGAGAGAGAGAGGAGGGAGAGAGAGGAGGGAGAGAGAGGAGGGAAAGAGAGGAGGGAGAGAGAGAGAGGAGGTCGAGAGAGGAGGGAGAGAGAGAGGAGGTAGAGAGAGAGGCGGTGGTAGAGAGAGGAGGTAGAGAAAGGAGGGAGAGAGAGGAGGGAGAGAGGAGGGAGAGAGAGAGAGGAGGTAGAGAGAGAGGAGGTAGACAGAGAGGAGGTAGAGAGAGAGGAGGGAGAGAGAGAAACAGAGAAAGAGAGAAAGAGAGAGAGAAAAAGAGAAAGCAAGAAGGAGAGTGAGGAAGAAGAAAGTCAAACAGCAGCAGGGGAGTGTTGGTCTCTGGTGTCCTGGTCTGACTGCATAACCAGTGACTCAGACTTATGGAATTATGAATGGGGGGGATAAGAACACGAGATCACGTGCGTGCGCGCACTCACAGTACCTATAGCCTCCCAAGGCTTCTTCATTTTCTGTGGTTATAATCAGGACATCAAGGGAACTATTGGGTCCTGGGGAGGGGGGTTGGGGATGAGGGGGGGCGGAGGGGGCGGAGGAAAGGGGAGGCAGGAGGAGGAGACCACAGCCTCACCACTGCCATTGATCTTGCCCTCCTCCAGACAGTTGGATCTGCTAAGTGACCCCCGGGCCCAATGGAAAGACCCCATCAGGGTGTCTGAAGGACACCCTGTCTCCCACTTCAGAGGGAACATTTGATCCCCTCTCATCTTACCAATAACAGAGCAACAGTTTGATAGCTTTGATTTATGGCAAACACTGTGTTATCAAAAGACCGGCTCCATCCAGGCGCCTTCTCATAGCAGAGCGAAGACCTTCTGATGAACTCGGGATGATGGGAGACTCGGTGTTCTCGATCGGCATCTTAAATCAAGGGTACTCGCTCTGCTCTCTCCTCGTGTGGAGTCGTGTTAGGATCCCACGCAGCCAAAGTAAAGCGTCCATGCGGAGGAAATGAAATCCAGCAGAGTCCTGTAGGCAGGGATGGGGAAAGGGGAAAATATGACCACGGGAACGTTTGACTGTCATCGTGATGACCTGAGAGTGGGCCTCAAACAGGGCTCCCTCACCCCTTCCACCTCCTTCCATCCTCTCTCTCTCTCTCTCTCTCTCTCTCTCTCTCTCTCTCTCTCTCTCTCTCTCTCTGTCTCTCCATCCTTGGCACTCAGACCTGGGAGAGGGAGAGAGGTGAGAGGGTGGAGTGACATTGGCCGGAGCTGGACTCCACACCTCGACCCCTCCACAGACCATCTCAGCTAATCCCTCCCACACTGACTCCACATTAGAAGACACGCTGCACTGGCCAAGGAGCGAACAATACGCTTCATTGTGACCCTTGTGTCGGTGCGTAGCAGACTGTATCCGTCTCCTCGCCTGCACTGTCCTCTCCTCAGAGTTTCCACTCAGACATCTTAAGCTCCGTCTCTATCAGTTATATGTTCTATGGGTCTTTGTTACCCAGCAAATGTCATTTCATTTGCCACCGATTAACTTCACAAGAGCGCATTATTCTGTCACCGTCGAACCGAACTGTCAGCGATGTCCGGGCCTGTGTTCTGAGATGGGATGGAGGGATAGGTCATCTCCATGGTAACGTCCGTCCCACGTACCTCTGTGGGTCGTCAATCAACCGCTCGGAGCCCACAGCCAGGGGCTTGGTAGGAACACCTCCTCCGTGCCTCATATCTGAGGCATTGCCTCACCCAGACGGCTGCCATGTCAGCTGAGAACGCCATGACCTCACCCTCCGCCCATCAGGTTTCCACCAGGGGGGTTGACGCATACACACACACACATCTCTTTGTTGCCTTCTGTTGCTGTATTAAAGGACTGTGTTTACATGTATATGCTAATGAGGGACTGACCTTGAGGAGAAAGACGATTCTGGAAGGAATCGCTCACACACACACACACACACACACGCACATACATACACACGCACACACACACACACACACACACACACACATATACACTTATGCTAGTCTGTGGGTCGCAGATGGTCTGATGTCATGCCCTTTTTAAAAAGTTGGGAGCTTTCCCATATCCAGAACTGTAACAACACATGCTCTAGCAACTGGGCTTTCTAAACACATGCCAACAAAGTATTTGTCTCCTGAAAGAATTCACAAAGAGTTACTCATTCGTCTTACAGAGTTTCACACTGTGCAGACAACTCCATTTATATCCCGCCACCCCCAGAGCAGTATGCCATTAAACACACCATATCATGCGGTTTCAAATGAATTGCATGGTTTTATATTGCCCTATCGTTTTTTTATGACGGATTCTAAATCTTGCTAAAGTAGTTATTTCACAAGGTCTGGGTTATGTATACTGTATTGTACATTGTATGTCAGTCAGGGCCAGTTAGAATAAATATACAGTAGCCATCTCAGCTCTCAGTCATGCAGTGAAGAGTTAATAGCATAATAGCAAGAGTTTATCCTTAAAGGCCCACGTTAGAAATCTAAGGGAACACCTGACCACAGTTGGCTAGGTCAATCCTAGGTCCTTACTAGATCATTACTATAAAATGAGTGATTTGAAGGGAATTGCCAGTATTTGTTAAAAAAAAAGAAAGTGTACTTTGACAGCTTTGCATTTTGCAAAGGATGGGGAGTTCATACTGAAGCTTTATGAAGTGAAGATCGTTGTGTCATTAAACTCTGGCTTGAAGGCTTCTGTATCCATCTCTGCGTGTTTAGTCTGCCAAACAGCAAAGCATGCTGGGAAACCAGTCACTGGATACTGTGTAAAACGCAGAGACGAAGCTTGTGTTGGAGCACCATTCGATGCCACGACTGTACCACTAATATTCAGCAGCGGTTAGTGGTATTAGTATAAAAGTTAAAGTCATCATATTTTTTCGCTCGCTATACTTAACTGCATCGTGGTGAAAGTATATTGAATTGGAGCCTCTTTTTTTTTGTTCCATGATCGGAGAGTCACATCCTCTCCCAGCCTGATTTGGCAGCGACCTTTGAGTCCCTGCTGTGAGAGTGCAAAGCTGGATACCGACAGACAGAACAGCCTGTTACCGCCTGGGGGATCGTGAGATGAAGGCACCTTGTTGATCTAACAAGCCCTCTTTCCTGTGTATTGTCTTACAGGTCAGGAGACAAAGTCTGGTCTCCGACGGTTATTGAAGATGGCAAGACAAGCCCGTACATGGCCACGCTGGAGTCTGACTCGCAGGTAGGAACTTGTTGTTTGGTTTGCCAAGACGATCCATGGATAGGGCGATCAGGCATCATCCAATCAGATGTCGCTAACGCGTTGTTCCCATGATCAAGATGAGATATTGGCTCATTATCAGCACATTGGCAAACATGTAAATACTATGAAGCGTTGCTTGTTCTCTAAGAATAGAGACGGATACCCAGGCAAGATGAGCTCTGGTAGTGGAACTCTCCCTGACACTCTCAGAGAATCTACTGAACAGGAAGAAACACAATGTTACCGAAACCAACAATGAGAGCATTGTGGTCTAGACATTTGAGAAATTAACGGTCATCTTGCATTGTAGTCCGTGTTAGGCCTTTTTCAAACGCCTCCGTTCCCTTCAGGATTCTCATTGGCTGGTCTGAATGGTGACAAAGGCCTGAAATTAAATCTGTCAGTCAGTCCATCAATTGAAGAGGGACACCCGACACAGAAGACTGATATTAGGTTCCCCCTCAGCAGACATGCTGCTATACATTTGAGTAGAAGACTTGTGAATGAATAGGTTTCGGATACTGGTTTCTAGTGTCTGGGAACAGAGATTTTAGTCCTCTTTGTCTTTTCAACAAGGACTCCAGCAAGACTTTACGCTCAGTTAACTTTGTGGTGGTCAGAGTATAATTCCTCTCTTCTGAAGATCTTTACTGTAAATATTTGGAATGGTTAGGGGTTATTCGGCTGATTTATGGCCCATGTAAATATGGTAGTAATAATGTATAAATCTGCTCAGTGATGGATGAGTAGAGGGACGACCACATTCAAGTCTCCAGACAGGCAGATTCCCTCTCTGAGGATCCTGGGAGTTGTAGTATTTCACCATCTCAACACAAGCCTGAGTCTTGTCTTGATTAACGTCAGGAAATACCAGACCTGAGTGAGGGGAACCATCAACTCTGAATACACAAACAGAGCGGTGACACGCAACGCTACCTATGGCTGTGGTGTAATCCGAGGAAGCCGAGTCTGCCCCTCTCTCTTTCTATCCCCTCTCTTCCCCTCGCAGCAGAAGATGGAGAGTTTGAGGTACTATAGATCGTATCCAAGCCCCACAGTCACTCGCTAAAATGTCTCGGATGTCTTTTTTATAATCAACTGAATCTCTTTAGTCACATGTGCTTTAGGTTGTCCCGTGTTAACATGAGAGGCTCCACATCGGAGGTCAGTGATCAACCTTGGCCAGTTCCCGCTTGGGGCCCTGACACAGCATACCTTGAAGGAGTCCACCGCCATAACAACACAATAGACACATGACACATGGCTTTCCTCTCCAGTCTGACTGGAAAGTCCGACCCCACATCCGGGAATGAACTGTGAGCCGGCAGGAAGTGACACGCGGACACACTGGCGGTTGTTTCCTTAAAAAAGAGCCATGGGAGATTCTCATGATGTTCAATGAGTGAACCTGTTGGATATGAGTCCGACAAGTTATGACAACAGAGCTATTTCTGTCGCTTTCGCTTTGGAAAAGCGGGGGAACTCTGGAGGGAAGCATTCATTATTTCCGTGGCCTCTTATTGTTAGCAGACACTGATATGCTCAGTTTACCAGAATTGATGATGACTTACGATGAAAAAGTCATAAGATTCGGGGAAACTTCAAATAAATCAATCGTCAATGTGGAGATTTTTGTCCATAGATTCATTCCACGAAGGCACATCAGTGGGATGGAAGCGATGTGGCTTAGCGGTGATGGGCCTTGGAAAGTATGGGGGCCTGAGAACGCGGAAGCCCCTGTTGGATCACACGTCACCAAGGTTCCATTCTCAAGCTGTGCAGCCAAGCTGGCAGGAGGCAGAGAATTCTCCCTCTCTCCCTCTCTCTCTCTCTCTCTCTCTGCTCACATTTATGAGAGCTGACAGCTCGGTGCTCTGCATGACTTAAGGCCGTAATTCTCTCGCTGCTTGGAATTTGTTTTACTTGAGAGAAATCTGTATGATACAGGATCTCTTTTATGAATGGAGCATGTCTCCAGTCTTCCAGGATCTGTCGGGCGCAATCCTCTTTCTTCTCCATCGACATCCCCAGTATCTTAACGGCACTGTCCAATAGCATCATGGCCAATACATTAAGTACAAGGTTATTAGATTCAGCTGTACATATGTGTGTGAATACCATATTGTGGGCCTGCCGTCTGCCAAAACTGTTTAGTGGTTCAATTAAAATGTGATCCCCTGCCAAGCACATACCAACGCACTTCTATTAAAAGGTTTCATTCAGTGGGCCACAATCACGCAGGCCCATTTAGCTCGCCCGCTTGTGACCCCACTTATTTGCTTGTTTGTGTGCAGCCCTGGATGAAGTCATTTACTAATCAGGCGGTAATCCCCCAGAAACGTCCAAGTCTGTATTTGGGTTGGCCCTCTGAGGGCGCCCCTGCCTGTCAGCACGCCAGGGAGCGGATGGGGTCGTGGAGAGCACTGTGCCGGGCCAGCCAGTCCACCGGCTGTCTCCCTCCCTCCCTCCGGCCAGACAAGCAGGCAGGGCAGGCAGGACCCAGACCAGCCGGCCTCGCTCCCCGCACCACAGCACCCTGGGATAGGACACGGGACCATAAAGGGCTGGTTGTGTTTGGTTAGCGATGCAAAGCGCCATGTGAAAAGCTTCATTTCTCTGTTCTGGGACCTACCATGGGGAGTTTGAGGGAGGTAGGGACTAGCAGAGAGAGACTGGGGGGGGAGGGGGGAGAGAGGGTAAGGATTTGGGGGTAGACTGTCCGGTAAGGAGGGCTAAGGGCTTAGTCAAAATCAGACATATGATTTCAATTAGGCCTCAACTCCTCCTTCCCCTCCCCCCTCTTCTCCTCCTCCTCTCCCTGACCAGACTACTGAGGTGAGTGGGCTCTGAGGTACCAGCAGTAAATTAACTGCGCCCCTCCTCCCTCCCCCCGGTCTGTATTATAAGAGGAGCTTTAAGCCTGGGTGATGGACCCAGGGGGGCTACTGTGGTCCTGTATAAACAGACCCCCACTGGCATACATGTATTCACACACACACAAACACAGGGGTTCATACATACACCCAAACACAAACACGCACACATGCAGGCTTCTGCATACATACACACGCAAGCTCTGGATGCAGTCACCCAGATCCTCCAGGCCATGCTTGGCTACCATTGTAAAACAGGTCAGTGAAATTTGACAACGTTCAGAATTTACGAGCAGACAGAACTGCCTCTCATAAATATCTTTGTATTTTCTTCTGGAGGCACGGCAGGGAGAAAGAAGCAATGCAGTAGATCATCTCCAATCACGATCAGAGAGTTCAAGATTCTTTGCTGGAGAGTTTGTGAGAAACAGAAATGAGGTTCATTGGATGTTAAAACACTGTGCTGAGACGTTGCTCCCGTCATAGCAACGCAAAACGAAATTTGGCCTTCAATCGGCAAAACAAGATAAGGTTACCAGGTGATTTACTAAGAGATTAGATATGACACTCATAGGTGTGCAGCACAGGGGGAACGTCTCCGTGAGGTACCACCGCCATTATACGAGTTGTAGGCCCTAAATGTGGCATTTTGAGAACCACCACTGCAGTTCTGCTCAAGTCAAATAAATCACTTTTAATGTGGCGGCTGGCTTGCGCTGATTTATTTAATGAAAATAATGGTCGCTTCGATACCTGTGAGCGACTTGAAAGCACTTACAGCCCCTGAATGTTACCAAACCGGCATTTTTACAAGCCCGGCACCAGATGTTCTGCCTTGTAAATCTGCCGTTCTCCCCAAGCAAGTATCTATCTGCGACAGGCGCTAGGCTGGGGAAGAGCATGAAGAAGCAGCGTGCTGGAACGTAAACGCCCGTCTGTGCCACGGAAAGCGGTCAGAAACGTCCTTGTTTTTCCCCCCTCCGAAACACAGAGCGAATCGTCCTCCTCATTGTGTTAATGTGAAAATGGTTATGTGAAACAGACAACACTGCAAACAAAAAGATCTTCTTATTCCTTTGCTTTGCCTGCCAGACGATGACAGGTTTGATCTCTTACTTCATTAAGGCGTTTGGGATTGCCAGGGTGTTTGCCAAGCCTTTCAGCAGTTCTGTCAGTTTCACTTGAGCGAGGTCGAGACTCGACGAGCCCTCTCTACCCAGCGGAGAGAGGGAGACGAGAACTGGAGCCCGTCCACACGTCATGTTTACACAGATTAAAGAAGTCATAAAAGGAGAGGTTTACTGTCATGTCACTGCAGGAACACTCTGTAAGAAGATCCTGGCTGATTTCGATGCTCTCCTCCCTTCTCTCGTGTTGCCTCTGAGACGTGCAGAAGCAGATCCGCTGGCGATACAGTTACTGGTGCTTATCAGGGGAGCGAGAGTGGGTTTGCTGAATGACGAGTGAAAAGGAAACGCAAGGAGAGAAACGGAGACTCACCCTGACAGACCTCCACTTGTCACCTACTTTGGAGCTGTTTGTCTGGGAGGGTGGAGTGGGCAATGGGCTGGGGGAGTGGTGGGACTGGAGCTGGATAGCCTGGGGAGGGGGAGGAAGCCTGGGGGTGGCGTGTGGTGCTCTGGGTGTCTGAAGTGGGGAAAGAGGAACGAGGGGCAGACATGGGTCATGCCCTGAAGGATGAGGGGGTCTGGGGTCGCCGGGTTCGGCCTGTCAGGAGTGTGGGGGGGAGGGGGGGTACCTGGGGAGAGGGGCTTGAGATATGGCCCAAGTCCAGTGCCTGTGATGTGGATGTGTAGGCTTGGGAGGTGCTGCGTGGTGATTAGAGAGATGGGCCGTGTGTGGGTGGTCCGGGGTGAGGGGGGAGGGGGAGACGAGGACCATGCAGGCCACATCTGCTGAGATGACTGTTCTGTCTGGAGAGGCTATGAGAGCCCCGCTTCCTACTGGGAACACACACACACACACACACATACACTCTCTCTCTTTTTCTCTCTCATCAACATTCCTAGAACGACAATGGATGTCTCCAGTTCTCCCATTGCACTACTAAGTCACTGTGGTTCCTGATCTGTTTACAGTAGAGTTTGAGAGGAAGTCCAAATCAGCTACTTCAAACTGCAAATCTGGCTCCAAAACAGAGAAATAACATACGTGACTGACTGTCTCACATGGCACAATGTGACATCATCATAAAACACACTCAACTTTATCTGAAGTCTGGCAGGCAAGGTGGACTCGCTCGCACGCATGCTACAGTATCTATAATGGTAAACAGATATCTAAACAGTGGCGTCTATCTGTTACAGTGTTTAATCCTCTTTGCAAACCTGAACCACCTTTGCCTAAACACCTCCATACCACAGACATTTTAAGAACCAGTCGTTTTGTTGAACCCAAAGCCCGTCGAGACGGGGCATGTGAAACAAGTACACGTCTTCTAACCTCTCCTCCTCTCGTTGCCTTTCCAGAACTTCCGTCCCATCAGCAGCGGCTCCATCCGGAAGCCTTCGTACACCCCCGAGCCCCCGCAGCTCGGCCACGCCAACGGCAACGGGCACGGCAACGGCAACGGCTACGGCAGAGCCAGCAACGGGCAGTACAACAACCCGGGCAGCCTGTACGGCAGCAACGGCGGCAGCGGAGCCCTGCCTAAACAAATGGGAGGCCTCAGCCTCAGTGCCACACACAGGTCAGCCTCACAACATCCCCACACACACACACACACACACACACACACACACACAGGTCAGCCTCACAACATCCCCACACACACACACACACACACACACACACACACAGGTCAGCCTCACAACATCCCCACACACACACACACAGGTCAGCCTCACAACATCCCCACACACACACACACACACACACACACACACACACACAGGTCAGCCTCACAACATCCCCACACACACACACACACAGGTCAGCCTCACAACATCCCCACACACACACACACACAGGTCAGCCTCACAACATCCCCACACACACACACACACACACACACACACACACACACACACACACAGGTCAGCCTCACAACATCCCCACACACACACACACACACACACACACACAGGTCAGCCTCACAACATCCCCACACACACACACACACACACAGGTCAGCCTCACAACATCCCCACACACACACACACAGGTCAGCCTCACAACATCCCCACACCACACACACACAGGTCAGCCTCACAACATCCCCACACACACACACACACACACAGGTCAGCCTCACAACATCCCCACACACACACACACACACACAGGTCAGCCTCACAACATCCCCACACACACACACACACAGGTCAGCCTCACAACATCCCCACACACACACACACACACACAGGTCAGCCTCACAACATCCCCACACACACACACACACAGGTCAGCCTCACAACATCCCCCCACACACACACACACACACAGGTCAGCCTCACAACATCCCCACACACACACACACAGGTCAGCCTCACAACATCCCCACACACACACACACACACAGGTCAGCCTCACAACATCCCCACACACACACACACACAGGTCAGCCTCACAACATCCCCACACACACACACACAGGTCAGCCTCACAACATCCCCCACACACACACACACACCACACACACACAGGTCAGCCTCACAACATCCCCACACACACACACACACAGGTCAGCCTCACAACATCCCCACACACACACACACAGGTCAGCCTCACAACATCCCCACACACACACACACAGGTCAGCCTCACAACATCCCCACACACACACACACACAGGTCAGCCTCACAACATCCCCACACACACACACACACAGGTCAGCCTCACAACATCCCCACACACACACACACACAGGTCAGCCTCACAACATCCCCACACACACACACACAGGTCAGCCTCACAACATCCCCACACACACACACACACACAGGTCAGCCTCACAACATCCCCACACACACACACACAGGTCAGCCTCACAACATCCCCACACACACACACACAGGTCAGCCTCACAACATCCCCACACACACACACACACACAGGTCAGCCTCACAACATCCCCACACACACACACACAGGTCAGCCTCACAACATCCCCACACACACACACACACACACACACACAAAACAAATAAGCATACCCCCATACGAGTTACACGTGCACACACACACACACACGTCTACTTGGACTGGAAAAGCCATTTGTTATGGCAGGGGGCCCCTCGGGAGTGTGATAGATGTGTGTGCCGTCCCAGGACACAACCTCTGGGGCAATGCTCCCCTGAATGTTCCACCGCCTTGGTCCCCTCGACCCTCGACCAATACTGTACTGTCGCAGGGCTGCCGTGGCAACGCAGGCACGCAGCAGGCCGAACGCATGAATCATGATCCGTGAGGATGTTCTCAGAGCGATGGGAGAGGTGGGTCCTGTGACGGGGGCTGTGCTGGGTCTGGGCCGAGCCTGCGAACAGTCAATGGTCTAGATCTCCTGTTTGGACTGGGGATTCCAGAGAGAAATAAGTCTTGGTTTACGTGCGCCTGTCGAGCAGACTGCTGTTGCGGGGAAAGTCAACCCGCTACAGTTTCATCAAACTGTAGCGCGACGGCCATTGACATCTCATCTCTTTAAATGTCCCCCTCGCCTGTCTTCTCTCTCAGCCCAGAGCCGCCCATGCAGTCCCCGGTGAGCCGGAACGGGGGGTTCGAGGCGGCCGAGTCAGACGTCTACAAGATGCTGCAGGACCCCGAGGAGCCCATCACGGCTCCCAAACAGTCGGGCTCCTTCAAATACCTGCAGGGCATCCTGGAGGCCGAGGACGGAGGTAAGAGCTCCCCCCTCGATGCCCCCCCCCCTCTGTCAGCCCATGCATTAAGCTGCTTGTAGAAGTCATTCAACACAGGGGTTTGACATATGGAACGTGTTTGTATATGTACGTTGGAAATTTGTGTTTGTATACTTTGGGCTAAATATTTTCCCCTGTGCGAGTGGAGTGTGTGATTCCTTCCAGCCGCAGTACCACGGTGTTGCTTCGCACGGCTCTCCCTCGGCAGAGGCCGGCTGGCATAGTTTTCCTTTTATAGAGCTCTGGGAAAGCTATGGGGATAAGGTGGGAAGATCTCCTAAGCCTGTTTATTGCAAAACAACCTTACAAAAGACAATAAATGGGAGAAATATGACCGTGTGTCTCTCGACCACTTCACATTCCAAAGTCAGTCCGAAAGTTCAGAGGCGGCGCTTGAACTTTGAGATGTCATGTGATGTTCCCGGTGGCAGGGGTCGCAGGGGTCAGGCTAATCCCTGAAACAAAAACACTGGAGGGTTCACTTCACATGCACCACATTGTTACAACACAATCACAAGTTTACATGGGCAGCTTTGACCATGTCCTGGAGTCGCCTTCGTTGGAGATGGGACCTTTTTGTGTCCGATATGTTCCGTTACATTCCAGGCTTTAGACTGATCCGGCTGTAGCTTCCCCCTCGTCTAGGGCCAGTGCTTTGAACCCAGCGGTCCAAACAGACAGGATAAGCCATGGGACGAGGCGTTGCTTCTGGCCGAGCTACTTCAGAATGTTTTGGTCCTGTGCCAGTTCATGTTATTCTTTGAATTTGGTGCTAATCGCTAGCAGGTGTTAAAAAGGATTAAGAGAGGGAGAATCCAGTAATGGTTTCAACAGAATTAGATTAAACACCAACACCGTACCGTAGACGGCCCGTCAGGTGTCTGTTATGGCTGAAGAAGGCTTTGTTGACTGACGTTGTGGCTCACCTAATCCTCTGTTGAGTCGGAGACACACCTGGAATCCTATTGGATCCAGACTCGTCTCTGGAGCCCTTCCTGCCTCTCCATTGTCAGTGTGAAAGACGACCCGGTTGAACCGATTGCTACTGCCTGCGTTTCGAAGCTCTGACCCCAGGCACAACGTATCAAGGTTCGGGACATTGACGTGCGTGAGTTCGGTGTTGTCATCCCAGACTAGGTAGATGACGAGGACTTATCGAGTTGGGAATCAACAAAAGACGACCACAATGGTGGACGCAGCTTGGGGTTTGTCCTCGTTCGTCAGAGGGCAGCTCCTGTTTTGAATGAGCTGGCTTCCCGTGGAGTTGGCTTCAAGAAAGAGGAAACACGTGAGGGGCTCTCTGCCCAGAGTCCCACAGGCGCTCGCCAGCTGTGTGAGGGGCGGGGCTGCCAGTTAGGCTCCTCCTGCTTCTCCTCAATCAACCGTCTGTTCCCTCAATGACTGGCCAGGAGGAGGCTTCAGATCTCAGATCTTCAGCCTGGAGGAACCTGACCCCCAGGTCTAAGGTCGGAGACAACTCTACCCCAGACAAGGAGATGGCCCCAGAATCTCTGAGGGTGTTTGGGATCATTTAAGCAGTGACTGTTCTGTTTTGGCACCTGACTTTCCTAGGTGGTTTAAGTGCATATTAAGTTGGTATAAATGAAGTTACAGAGTGTTTCATTGTGTTTATTTCTAGAGAACATGACCCCTCATTTACCATTGGGGTTGTGTGGTGTAATAAATGTCTGTACTACAACAACTCTGACAGATGGATGGAAACTCCTGTTTTAGTGCCCAGATAACCTGATCTGCAGCTTCAGGGGGAACAAGTATGCTAGTCCATCGTTAAGATGGTGGGGCGGCTGTGGCTCAGGGGGTAGAGAGGGTCGTCTGTTAATCGCAAGGTTGGCGGTTCGATCCCCGACTACTCCCAGGCCATGTGCCGAAGTATCCTTGAGCAAGACTCTGAACCCCACGTTGCTCCCGATGGGCAGAGCGGCGCCTTGCATGGCAGCTCGCCGCCGTCGGTATGTGTGAGTGTGAGTATGAATGGGTGAATGAGAGGCAAAATTGTAAAGCGCTTTGGGTGCCGCTAAGGTATAAAAAACGCGCTATATAAATGCAGTCCATTTACCATTACCATCCAAGATATCCATCAAGTTAAAGATCCTCTTCCAGACACCGTAGAAAGCAACAGTATAAAACTGAGATAGAGATCAATTCTGCCTGTCTGGTGTATAGGACAGAGATGAAGTGATGGGACACACACACACACTTCTCAAATGATACACTGAAGGTTAAATACCGTTTTGGTCTCAGCCAATCTGTATTTAAGGTCTGTTGTGAGTACAGCTCCACTCCCGCTCGTGAGAATATCATTCGAATTGCCTCGCAGCCCTGGTACTTGTGTGAATAAGACTGAGATTGTAAAGCAACGCAGTTTACAAACACACCTTCGTTATTCCTCACGCTCTTTAAAAGTTCAAGCGGAGCCAGGTGGTTGGCGGGTGTGACTACAGTATATGGTCTCTGGCCTGCTGGGTAACAGCTCTCCTGGCACAGCATCAGTGGGCAGAAAGTGAGTGTTACAACCGAAGCCCAGAAGGCCCCAGTGAGATTGTAGCAGACCAGTGCGATGGTCGGGCCTGAGAGTAGGTAATGTTTGTTCCGACAGCTGCCTCTGTCTCAAACTAATTGATGTGTTCCTGCCTTGGCAACCGGGCAAAGAGAAGCAGTATCTGACGGGGTGAATGGATGCAGCGCGAGGGGGAAGAAGGGTGGGAAAGGAGATTGATGGAAGGATGAAACGACAGAAAGCGGGTCGGAGGAGAGCGGGCGAGGGAGGGGTCGGCCCCCGTGCCTGTGTTCCTGCCCTGGCCCCCAGGTCCTGGGGGGGCTGACACCTCCCTGTGAAGGGGGGGCTTGCTGAGCGATGGATGTGGTGAACGGGAGTTGACCTCTGTGTTTTTTTCTCAGAGCGAGGTGGGAGGAACGCCGATCCCACCTCTCCTCCTCTCCTCCCCCACGGCTGACGATCGTCGACCTGGAAACCTGTCTGTTTTGGAGTTGGTGTGTGCATCTACAGACAAGCCTGGGAACTTCACGTGTGTGTGTGTGTGTGTCCACAGGTGTGTCTCCCACAGACAGAATGAGAGACCTGAGGTCTCCGATCCGGTCTCCCGTCCCCAAGCTGGGCAGCCCCATCCCCACCAGCAACTCCATGCCCCCCCTCCAGAAACTCCCCCAGTGTACCCGCTGCTGCAGCGGCATCGTGTGAGTACCCCCCCCCACCTCCGACCCTCACCGACCCACACCACCCTCCTGCACCACCACAGCCCGGTTTGGGTTAGTGAGGCAGTTCTACTCTTCGTACAGTTCTAAACAATCCGCTCATGTCAGGCCGCACCATAAAAGATGATCCCTGAGTGAGTTAACTGACTCTGTATCTAGAGGGCCTTGACATACACAAGTGCACAGAACTCCAGCTAGACCTGCAGCAACAGGCCCTGATTCTCACAAACCAAAGAGGAGAAACAATCTCCGTATATCACTTTTTTAATGATTAAACCCTCCACGCCCACACCTGCCGGGGGAACTGAGAGGTGGCGGTAATCCCCCCTCGCCGCGAAGGCACCCTGGGTAAACAGTGATGTCATCCAGGCGAGCTGGTGAACAAGAGGCCGCTGTGGATTGTGTGGCACAATGGGGCTGTTATGAGAGAGTTTACACAGGGCGTTTGAGAGGGTTTACACAGGCCTTTTACACTCTCCAGCACTTTATCTCCATGCAGCGCTCACCTTTAGACGGCTGTAACGCCAGATAAAGAGCTATTCAAAACCCACCAATGGTTATAGGGGTTATAAATAGAATTCAGGTCACTCTGATAATGTAAATGTGGTGGTGGTGCCATGAATGCAAGTCCCACACTGGCACCGGTAGCTTATCATGTGTACTTGATGTACTTGGCTCATGTGGAAAAAAAACACAGGTGACGTCACAATACCCATTCAATCCTATTAACATCCGGAACATGCGGTGCAGTATTCAAATCAATCGATGCTGGTCTGATAACGGCTGTGCTCTTGGCTCTGTGTGTCCCTACAGAGGCACCATAGTGAAGGCCAGGGACAAGCTGTACCACCCCGACTGTTTCATGTGCGACGACTGCGGCGTCAACCTCAAACAGAGGGGCTACTTCTTCATCGAGGAAAGCCTGTACTGTGAGATCCACGCCATGGCGCGCGTGCAGCCGCCCGAGGGCTACGACGTGGTGGCCGTCTACCCCAACTCCAAAGTGGAACTGGTCTGAGCGACGGAACGAGACGACCCGCCCCTCCCTCCCCCCCTCCCCGCCCGATCTCTCCGGCCTTCTGATTCCATCCCCTCGTCCTCCCACACGCCCCTCCTTCACCCAGAGGGGCGCTCGACGCACGGTAGCAAATTGGTTAAGAGCTTGTGGTCTGTCGGAGGAACGTGAGGCGATGCCGTACGATCACTACCGTATGTATCCGATCCAGCTGTGGTTTTCAATAGATAACCTTTGATTTTATTCACAGTTTTCAGTGGCTACTCGTTTCTCATTTTCAAACTTATGCTAGGATGGAATGCCAACTGTGAGAGGAGAACGGGAAGGTGTTTTAGGTCTGGTTTGACCCGTTCATATTTACACTACAGTCTGATATTATCTGTCTGATAAACATTTATTACAAGTTTTCACGCCTGTTGACATTTTAGGGTCTATTATTCTACCAAAAACAGCCTCTCTGCTCATAGCATGTGTTTAGCCGACTGATATGTGATATTTCACGTGGGCCAACTCTGAGGTAAATCCTGCTGGTAAATGGTAAATGGGTCAAGAAATAGACTTTCACCACTTCTCACTCAGTAGAAGACACCCGGATCTTTATGACAGCATTCCTGTTTGATACCAGACAGCTGCTGGTCTCTTCCACCGTGGAGGGATTCTGGGACAGGACACAAAGATACAGAGGACTTCTAAACCCAGCTCCAGGATCTTCTAAGACAAACATGTGGGAATGATATTCATTTGTAAAAGTTTTCTGGCACACTACGTGCAGCGCAGTTCTTATTGGCTGGCTAGCATTTGGAAGGGTGATATTATTTTCCATGTATGAGTTAAAATATCTAGTCTGCAGCCAGCTCCAGTAATATACTTCTACATTTCCTGTGAGAGTGAAGCGGGGGGGGGGTGGTGAGGTGGGAGGAGTGGGGGAGGGCATTTATGTGTTTTTGGAAGGTGACAGAAATGATCGTGCTGAGTGCCTAAAAACGTTATTACTTAAACATGTGACCATATATCTCAGCTTGGGGAATAGCAAGCAGTGATCTGAAGATGGATTGTTTTGTAGAGTCTTTTTTAAACTACTTTTGATTCAAAAAATAGAAAAACAAACTATCAGGGCTAATTCTGGTTGTCCACAGTGCTTGGACACTCCCCTAGTGTCTTTTGCTGTAAATTATATGAAATTTATATTGCCTTCATGTTGGTTTTCTAATTTCCTAAGTATTGTACATATTCTTTTCAACATGGCTGTCTTAACAAACATAACATGTTAGTCTTTCTTCACACGCTCCTTTGTCCTTCAATGCTTGCCACGTGCAGGCCCAGAACCCTCCTCATGTCTTTAACTTATTGTTTTATCTTTGTTCTGGTTCTTCTACTCTTGTTTTTTTAAGGTATAATAAAGCGAGGAATGTATTAAAATCACACACGACTCAGCGCATTCTTCACAAGACCCAGTATATATTTATGAATGTTTGAAGAGCAGAGCGTTTTGATGAGCACCCTTTTCAAACCGAGGGAAAAAAAACGCAGCACTTCCAGTGGTGAGGGCCTTTATCCTGAGTTATATCCCGCCTCTGACAGGGCAGTTTCCCTGCAGCGTGATCTCAGGCCCTCGGCTTGCTCTCCAACTCTCCAACCTCGTTTCCCCACGACATCCACTTCTTACAGACCTTAAATCGGAGCGTAAAATTGTCGCACCGCAAAACCAGTTTCATGTTTTCGCAGAGCGGCCTCTTGCACTCTTTTATAGCCCACTGGGGCTTGTTCTCCACATTTTAATTTGTAACTGCGACCTTGAAGGAGTCGACCTTTAGAAATGTGACACATGAGGACGTACACAGCACAGCCACTGTTCATTATATTCCAACTATAACGTTAAATAGAACTTACTTAAACGTTTAACTCCGCAGGGAGTATGGGGTTTTTCCTCACTGCTTGCCGGCACCGAGTGTTGTCGAGAAACAAGTTGGCTCTCGATGCAACATAAGAAGCATGTGGTTGGTTATAGGACGAATGTCAAGCTTACCATGCAGTTGGGATCCATGCCTCTCTGACTCAATGCGTTTGATTTCTAATCAGAAACAGAAGGCGGGCCCTTGACAGGCTATTCTGTGTGCTTTAATAAGCTATTCAACAACCACAGTGACTGCATGGAGGAAGGGAAAAAAAGGGGAGGACAGGCGACGGGGTTGTACATCGACATGAAAAGAGGCTCTGGAAAAGGGATGGGTGAAAGCAAGCTGGGAAACAAAGAGAGACAGAGGGAGAGAGAGAATGAGGGGGAGAGAGACAGAGGGAGAGAGAGGAAGAGGGGGAGAGAGACAGAGGGAGAGAGAGGAAGAGGGGGAGAGAGGGGGAGGGAGAAAGAGGAAGAGGGGCAGAGAGGGGTAGGCAGGGGGGGACGAGGTGTCAAAGTCATTCACTGAAATGATCAATTCTATAAAGTGTGATGTGGTTTAGCAATGTGGTAAACAGTTAGTGGCTGCACATTGCAGGGCTGTGAGTGTGTGTGCCCTAACAGCCATGGCTTCTATGGATTACATATGTGACTAATAATGTACTGCCAGTCACTACTCAGTAACCAGACTGCAGTAGCAAAGAACACAAAATTCTGGTTTCCAAGAAACCAACGCACGTACGGTACAACGCTTGATGGCTCGCACGGTTCTTTCAAACATGGACGACAGATGCAGGTGATGCAAGAAATGATGGTAACGTTTATGATATCGGTCCTTCTCTCCAGGAGCTCCTCCACTCACCGCATACACACCGCTAGGCCTGAAGCCGCTCCAGTTTCAATGGAAAGAATTTTTAGCTATGGTGTTTTAACTCATCTCCCCAGTGTAAATATTGTGTCAGGACTGGAGATAAACATTTCCTGGTCTCTGGGTAACACTTTGTTTTGTTATGTGACCATCGGAACCTACTTCAGCATTGGCTACATGGCTAGCTGTCCTTGGTTAGACACAAAGAAGAGGGCTTTCTTTCGTGAACGTAGCCTTTCAAAGCCAGCAGCAAAATAGATGCGCGTTGCCTTCATGCCAGACCCGGAAATCACAAACTCCTGGAATGACTCAAACCTTATCGAATCATCCTTCATTGAATCACAGAGTCATTTTTAGTTGAGACCCATTCATCCTGTCTGATTTAACAGCTGAACAAATGCATCTCCTCTTCAGATGCTCCGACAGAGATAAAAGCTGAAGGGGATCTGGAAGGCATCGGGTGTGTGGTTAGATGTGCACGTTCCGCAGGGTAATTAATCAACGGTTTCGGATAGGAATGCTGCGTTTGCACTTGAAGTGGATGTGTGTCAATCCTTTGTGCGTATGTACTGTAGCATGCTGTCAGGTGGGCTCTGTTCCAGTCAAACACAGGAGCCATGTAGGCCTCTGTCTCTCTCTCTCTCTCTCATTTTAAACAGGTCAGATTCCTCTGTTCTCTCTCCCTGCTGTATATGGTACCACCCTGTTGTGTGTGACAGCTGCGATTTGTGGAGCTGTCGAGAGAGAGCGTCTGTAAAACCCCGGGTTAAGTACTGCACACACTGACACAGGGCCGCTACATTCTAGTCCCACTCATCACACACTAACTAAACACTTACATGATAAACACCCATCATCTGTTGGGAGACAGTTTAGAGGGGGAAGCGGATGGCTGTGACACAACTGATGTAGCGTGACGACGGGTATTTCTTTGAGGATTGCAGTAGGGGTTGCATAACATGGAAATAACTTAAGTTAACGTAACACTGAATATGGTGCAATAGGCCAACTCGAGTTAGGACTGTGTGTTGTGCTTCGTTGGAGTGGATGTGAGTGCCTAGTCTAACAGTTGGGGAGTGATTTGTTTATGGAGATTGTCTGTTCTAGACGACCACTTGATCCTCTGGCTGTTTAGGTTGTTCCAGCTAGTCAGCTTCAGGTCTTATTAAAATGGGATTGAGACAGAGATGCGAAAACATCGACCCCCACCCTCTCTCTGCTCCCTGGACACAGAACAGACGGAAGAAAACATGAAGATGTTGAATTGAAGAATGCCACCCCCCTGCTTTGCCCACCTCCCAGTTCCCCCCGGTCACATAAACTCAGCAGTCACTGTGCATCAGGAAGAAGCACTCAGTATGGCTGGTGTTGTTGTGAACGCACAAAACAGAGGAAATCTATTCAGAGCAGTGTGTTTACCTCAAGTGGCCAAAGATGGAAGGGGAGTGGATCTCCAACTGGACCCTGAAAACCATGTGACGAACTGTAAGGCTGTGTTTACAGTTATGAGCAATATAGTAATCCTCCACCTTCTTTAAACTGTTTACTTTATACTGGATATCAAACCAAACAGAGAGCCTGAGTGGAAGAGACATTCCAACTCGAAGCTCAGACAACCAGACACAGTTTTATGGATGTTTTACTGCACAATTCCCCTTGCTTCTTTTTTTGTAAACAAAGCACTTCAATCGCGGGCAAAATGGACTGTTTTTGTAGAGATCTGCTTTGAAAGACTTTCTCTTCTCTATTGTTATGATTAGTCCTAAATCCTGGGTTAAGTTTGAATGTTTTTTCCTCTCTCTAAAAACAATTTCTATTTGCACTGTGTCACACCCGTTGAGTGTCAAAAACACAGCCAAAAGTGTTTTTTGGGTCATTGTTGTCAGGGCGGTAAGTCAGCATTTTCATGACATTCCTGTGGTCATTCTGAATGGACGGCCACCCTGTCTGGAGGCTGGAGTCTGGCGGCTGGAAGCTGGACGTTGTGGAGGTGGAGGTGGGGGGCAGAGGGTAGAGGGTGGACGTTGTGGAGTGGAGGTGGGGGGCAGAGGGTAGAGGGTGGACGTTGTGGAGTGGAGGTGGGGGGCAGAGGGTAGAGGGTGGACGTTGTGGAGTGGAGGTGGGGGGCAGAGGGTGGTCAGAGCTGGGAGAGAGACGCTCAGAAGAGGAAACAGGAAGGTCCAGCTCAGCTGCATCAAACAGCAGGCCAGCAGTCAGCACACAGCCCTGGAGGTCCCCACTCAGAAACAACACACAAGAGAGAGAGCAGGCAGCATATCTCTCTGTCTCTGACCCTCCCCTGCCTCACAGCCTCTCTCTCCCGTCTTTCCCCTTCTCTCTCTTGTTCAGAAAACAACATGCTTCAAGAGTTTCCATGGAAACGGCACAAGAAAGTGCCACCCCGACGGGCACCGTGACAAACATGCCAACCGTGGGAGTGCAACCTCTGCCCGTTGCCGTCGCTGGGAGAAAACGCCTGTTTTGTTCTGCCACAACACAAGCTCGGGGACACAGAAAGACGGGCCCTGTTCAAAACCGACCCCTGATCCCCTCTCCGTGGACTCTATTGTGGATCTCAAAGGGAGTCGAAGGATCCAGAACGCTGCTTCAGGCTCAATCTCACTCATTTGGATCTCCGAGCCCTTTCAGCTTTACCCCCGGTGTCTGGGGATGAGGCCAGGGGTTGGTTTTAGACAGGGCCCATAGTCTTAATTCAATCATCTGAAGGGTCATGGACAGTCTAACTGTGAAAGGGTCTGCCTTCAATCTAACAACCTGGAAGGATCTGGAGCATGGCTTCCTGTGTGACTTGGCCATCAGCATCACTGTTCACACAGTGAGCTGAATCTTGAATCCCACACAAGTTTGAAATGTGACCCGCCTTGCCTATGTAATGGTGGGAGTATGTCATTCCTTTCAGAGTGAAGAGTGCGTTAGTGTGTAGCAGTCATTTTTTGCTGCATATTTTAAAATGACTTCCTCTACTCCCACGGGCAACCGTGGACCACAGGCGTCCAGGCAAACGATCTCCGACTTGACATGTAGAGCAGACAGTCCCGCATGCACGTACACATTCTGTACCAAACACAGCTCATCTGGCAGGAGCTGAAGCACTCTCCAAATGACATGGCCCGGGTTAATTATAGTTTCAGTTAATATGACATAATGGCCCAGTCATGAGCAGATGTGCTGGGCTTTCCTGAATACCGCCTGGGTAAAACTGAGTCACTGAAACATGCCGTTTGAAAGCATGAGGTCATTCTCAGCCAATGGCGGGTGAGAGTCGGAGGCCTGGGAGCGAGAGGCGTTGAGAAGCAGGGTGATGAAAGCCTTCAACTGTTGGGATGCGCCAATCAGGGAGCGCCAGCAGAGGGGATTCTGGGGGATTGTGGCGTGTCTGGGGAAGCCAAGGCAGAGAAGAGGAAGGCTGGGTTCCATCCTCACACACGGGCTCCATGTGGGGCTCCACAGGATCAACGTCCTTGAGATTCATATAAGGAACCAACTCTCTCTCTCTCTCTCTTCTCTCTCAATCCAATTCAAATTAAATTCAATTGGCTTTATTAGCATTAAGAAACAAATGTTCATATTGCCAAAGCAACAGTGGAGCCACAGAAACAGTATTCATACCATTACTATGGACGTCAGTACACTATTAATGTTACCAAATAATCCGATAACAACCAAACATGGCATTCAGTTGAAAGATTAAAGAAGGAGAATTCTCTATCTTTTCTCTCTCTCTCTCTCTCTCTCTCTCTCTCTCTCTCTCCTCTCTCTCTCTCACACACACACAGACAGGTAGCTTCCTCCCCTCTTGGCACTGGGCCTGGAAGGTAGCACCCCCTCCACCTGTTCCTGCAGGTGTTCAGCATACACACACCGGGTTCTCATCGGGGCTCTGGCCTGGGATGCTTATCTTGAATATATATGATGACAGATCTTTATGTATCGTGCATATCTGCAATGAATCAACATCCTGTACAAGAGGGCATTGCTGAGAGACACAAATCACACACACACACACACTCGCACACACACATTCACACACACACACACTCACACAGCACTTTCATCTGTAGAGTTTTTCATACAAAGAAAAATGCAAATTAAATTAACTGTCTGGCCCGGCAAAACGTTAGTAGGCTGGCCAGATGAAACAAATCAATTATCTTTAGTGATGCACTTTAATCATACAATGCCAAATGGCCATTTGCAATTTAGAGTTTAGCCTCTCTTTTGTTTATTGGACAGTTACACTTTGTCTAAACTGAGATCCCACTTCCACTCTGAGTCAGAGAGAGCGGTAAAGGATGACAGAGAGGATGAGACAGACAGACAGACGGAGTGAGAGCAAGAGAGAGAAAGGAAGCGAATGAGAAAGTAGGAGATGGAGCAGGATGGAGGGAGGAAGACAAGACAAAGGAAAACAGATCTGATTTAGATTAGAGATAAACTGAATAAAGTCAAGCTTTTTCCGTTCAGCTTGATGTGGGGGGGATGGGCAGACAGAAATACATCATCCCTGTGTTGTATATACAAAGTACAGCAGCTGCATTCCCCTCATCCATCTCTCCACAGGGATCCGACAGGCCTCTGTCTGTGGGAGCCAGAGAGATGGCTACGTTGGCCCAGCAGCAAGCCCTGGCCTCTGGATCCCTCTGCTCCCTCACACAGGGGAAGGGATGGAGCTTTAAGAAGTGTGAGAAAACTTGCAAAGTGTCGACTCACTACCGACAAAAACCATACCAGAGAAGCCAGTGCACATCACGCATCCAGCAAATAAAAATACCAAGCTGGCTGCTGGGAGAATGGGTGTGTGTGTGTGTGTGTTTGGAAGGATTGTGTGTTTCTGAGTTACTGTGTGGTTTCGCCCCACTGACATCACACCTCGGCTGAGAGACACACAGGCATGGCCAGAGGTCCAGTCAGAGAGTAGCTGATGCCAGAGAGAACCCTGCCAACACGGCCACTCGTTTGCTCTCCAACCGTTTCCCTCGGACTGCATTGATTCAACCCAGCTGCCAACCCCTTCTGGACATGAAGTCAGGGTTGGAGTTTGTTGGCGGTCCCATGAAACAGACTTATTTGAGGCGGATCTAATTCTGCTTTCAAGGAACCTGTCTTTTAGAGAGGTACTCCGGCTCCTCTGGTTCTCCATGATGTCATCGTGAGGTGGCTGAGCTGGATTTGTGTCACTTATCCAAGCAGCAAGCCCTGGCTTCCCAGAATCCACCTCAGCAAACACCGATTTTAGTTCAGCTTTAATCGAGGTTGAGAAGGAGGAAACCACACCCCTTGACTTTGATCGACCAATCGAAGTACTCCACACACCTGACACCCATCTGCTGGTCGACCACATGACTCAGACCACTCAATAGAAGACCTAAATACAACAACGATCTGCTGTCATTCCTGTGTTTGTCCTGTGGGATCCCTCTCCCCATCTTCCCTTCTGTGCTCCACCTCTCTTCCTGATGAACCCTGTCTGCTGAGCCCCAGGACGCCTGGCTCCACCCCAGGACTCCTCTGCCAATCATCTGCCTGGAGGACTCCCATCCGTTTCTACATTCATCCATACTAGTATTCCCTCAGGTAAAACGTTTACCTATTCTATTGTCCGCGTGATCTTTGAACTTGCGAACTAGGCTTGGTTCCCGATAACAGCCTCCTTTGTCTGAATGGCCCTGAGAAGCTGAGACTCAGCTGGCCACTGGCCACATCCACAGCACTGCCTCTGGACCTTGACCTCTTTATCCACTCACAGCCAATCAGACAGAGCCTAAACAAACACCATGTTCAGGAGGAAGGGAGGGGGAGGGCTGGGTGAGGGAACTGCCATCATTGGTGGAGGGTTGTCTGATAAGGAAGAACTACAGCAGGATGGAGCTCCCGACGTGACCTTGGCATGGAACATTGGCATTGCTGACTTCAGTCGACATTCCCCCCGGTAACCTTCTGACCAATCACTGTCCTCCCGTCGCTGTCCCAGAGAGAGAGTTCAGCTCCACCTGATCCAGTGCAGATCCGCTCATCATTCACAATCACCACGCTGCACATAGACAGCAGAACATTGTCTCATCGCTAGCTCTTCACTACTTCTGTTTACTTATCAGGCATTTATATCAGAGAATCCTCAGCATCTCTAGTTATTTCCAAGTAAAAGTACTTCATTTGTTCACTTCGACATTGAAACATATAGAAGATGCTTTGACATGCTTTTTCTGGAAGGCATCCCCTGAGCAGTATTTCCTAACAAAGACATTGCCATGCTATGGATGGGAGAATGTGGCTTTGTGCATTAGCTCCCCTATCATGTTCCACTTTCTCATCTGGACTGCAGCCAAAGCCATATTGCTGCTGGTGCTGAGGCCTGAGGGGAGAGGAGAGGAGGGGAGGGGATGGGAGGGGAGGGGAGGGAGAGGAGAGGAGAGGGAGAGGGAGATGGGAGAGGCGAGAGGAGAGGAGAGGAGAGGAGAGTGCAGAGGATGCAGGAGAGGATAGGCTGAGGAGAGGAGAGGAGAGTGAGCAGGAGAGGAGAGGAGAGTGAGAGGCAGAGGAGAGGCAGTGCACGACAGGGAGGACAAAGCTAAATGGAGTCATTCCCTGAAACAGAGGCCAACTAATTTGACTGTTGGAGTTGTAACCCAATTACTCCCAGGCCACATGTTCTCAGAGCAGGGGCGTTGCACAAGGAAAGCCCTCTTCAGTTTCTCAAAAATAAAAAAATGGAAAAAGTATAGTAAGTGTTATTCCATACAGCTCACTACTAGTGCTACCTCCAAAAGTACAGTAGAGGCCAGGGGCGAGGGACCACTCACAGTAACTGTCAGTTTACTAAACCTTCAGCTGAAGACAGGACACAATAAGAATCCTCTTGTGGACATAAAAACTGGTTTTCAGGGCAGATCAGAATCATTGTAATTGTTGACCTTGAGAAGCGTTCCTACCGTTTACATGTTACACATGCTTAACCACTGAGCTACCAGGGTCTACGATGTGGTTTGGGTGAGTCCAATGAAGAGGAATTAATTATGTGATACTGGTTTGACGACACAGAGAGCTGCTGCCTGTGATCACCACCATCTCCCTATGCACACATATACTCCTGTTTGCTCCTGTCCCTTCTCCCTCTATCTCCCTCCCTCCCTCCCATCCCTCTCTCTCTCTGTCTCTCTCTTCAATAATACTATACGTTCTCAATACTTTCTGAACTACCTTTAAAAGAGGAACCATCATTATAAATGTGGCAACAAGCACGTGGCGAAAACATAACATAAACATTATCAACATTATCTTTATTATTGCACATCCAACTAGCAAGTGAAGCCACTGCAGTGGTGGTTATATTTCCCAGCTACGTTCTACACGACATATTTCAAGATAAAGTAATTATGCAACATTACACTGCAGAATGTGGTTCATGATCGCCTCCTGGTGGACACAATATAATCCTGCGTGGTTGTGAAGGAAGCAGCGATCGGTCGATGTTTAATGTGGGTCACGGGTGCGTCTGTCGTAGGACAGAAGTCCTATCCTGTTTCAATTTATTTTTATATCGTAGCAATGTAATTTATATTGTGCATCTCACAAAATCCTTCATGCATTTTTGCCATCGCACCTAACTTCCAAAATATGTAGTAGCACTACCTTGCCACTAGGTGGAATCCATCCTTAATGTGTTCCCTGCATGGCCACAGTATTCGATTGTTACATCCCTCAATAATTGTTCGTTTTTAGTTTTAAGACGATTAAATTGACAGAATGCATTTACGTACAAAGCTAAGTGTAAGCAATTACAAAACCACGTGCACACACTCACACACAAATACAAGAAATGGCATAATGACTGTGCTTTTTCTTTGTCTGCAAAGCGACTCCTCCTAAGCGTCGGCCTCACATCCTGTTGAGAAGTGATGCCGTGCTGCGTGCCCTGGAGAGCTCCAGAGAGCCTTGACCGGCCAACCACACGCTGCACTCACAAGAATGATGAGACTGATTATAGTGTTCCCTGATGATGATGATGAACTGAAGATGAAGAGCAGGGCTTGAAGAATGACCAGTATTATGCTGCGGCTGCAGTTTCTATCCTGTGTGCTGCAGTATGTGCCTTCATGCTACAGCGTCCTGTACGCTACAGTATACAGAACTTATTTTCTGGCAAAGAATTGGCTCAATATCTTCTGAAGTATATTTATGTCCCTGGAGATGTGCCAAGCTTTGAGCTGTAGTACAATGAATGTCTCCAATGCAAACAATGACCAGTTGTATTCCGGGTAGGATCAATCTATTTCACTCTGATTAAGCACATGCTGTTCCTTCCAAGATGCCTCCTGAGCATTTTGTCTGTGATCTAATCAAGTTAAATCAACCAAAATGTAATTGTCTTCCAGCAGGCCAATGTGCCCATGCCTGCCAAGAGTAGACCACATTTTTACTAGTATTAAATGTATTGACTTCATTGGATGTCCTAAACGCACAGGGTCATCCCCCCAGAGATCTGTTTTAAATTACAGTGCTATTAGGACACATACGGTGTGTAATCAAAGTGTAACAAGCAGTGTAATAATATAGCTCATGTATTGTACGCGCCAACCCACTAAGCTAAAGGCTCACCGCTGGCCAACCTTGGGATCTAACCCTTCATCGCTCGGTGTCTAAGTCCTTCTGACCACAGCCACTTCCCTCAGCACCCAGGCCCTCCCTCTGGGGCCATATGCCTGATTCATCACAAAACCTATGATGGAGGACAGGCTGTGTGTGTATATGAGTGTGTGTGTGTGTGTGTGTGTATATGAGTGTGTGTGTGTGTATATGAGTGTGTGTAATAGAAGGTCAGATAAACTCAACTCAAAGGAGGAGGTTGACAGGTGAACAGTTTCCATACAAAGGGTTTATTTAGCATATCTCTCATGTATACATTGGCTATGAAAGGTGTGTGCGGGGAGAGGAGGTGGGGGGGGTGGGGGGGCAGAGGGGGGGGGGCAGAGGGAGGGGGGGCTGTGCTCGGGTGCCCCACCTCTACTCTGCTCCGGCATCTCTAGGGAGGAAGAACAGAGGGAGAAATACACACTCACTGTCACACTGCCCTACATTCCTTTACCGGGGGTGGGTGGGGGTCAGGGGGTGTGTGTGTGGGGGAAAGGGGTGGTGGGGAAGGTGGGAAGGGTGTAGTGGGGAGGGGTAAACCGGTACTTGTGATAAACCTGGCTTGCACACTAATAACGACAATGACTGAACACCTGTGTACATGCATGCATTGTATCTCTTAACTGTAAGCCTGAGGGACTAAATCACATGTACATCTGTGTGTGTGTTGGTGTGTGTTCAGAAGTAAGCAAGTTCAACATGGGAGCGTAGACATACTGCAACCTCACAGTAAAACATATGAATGACTGGTTTTGATACTAAATTGTCCATTCTACTTAAAAAAAGGGAAAAAACTAAATCACTTTCTATCGTCTCTCCCTATTATACATTCTCTCTTTCCTATTTCTTCCCTTTGAAAAAAACATAGAGGGAAAACACATCTTTGTGAGTCTTTGGTACACAGGAACACTCATTTCATTGGCTGTGTAGAAGCTCCATAGGAATGTCAGACGGGAGATCTGATTGGTTGTTCATAGTGTACCTGGGAGGGTGTCACTCAGTCACTCGTCCTCTCATGGCTAATCAACAATCACAGTTTAAACACATAGCATGCCCTTTCAATGTGTGTGTGTGTGTGCTTGTGTGTGTCTGTGTATGTTTGTGCTAATGTGTAGCACGTGTATGTGTGTGTGTGTGTGTGTGTGTGTGTGACCTCCGTCTCTGTCTCTGTTCCAGGCCGGGGGAGATATGCTTCAGATGAGGCCCAGGGAGGAGCAGCTAGGGGCCCGCAGCATGGCTCAGCAGGGAGGAGCAGCTAGGGGCCCGCAGCATGGCTCAGCAGGGAGGAGCAGCTAGGGGCCCGCAGCATGGCTCAGCAGGGAGGAGCAGCTAGGGGCCCACAGCATGGCTCAGCAGGGAGGAGCAGCTAGGGGCCCGCAGCATGGCTCAGCAGGGAGGAGCAGCTAGGGGCCCGCAGCATGGCTCAGCAGGGAGGAGCAGCTAGGGGCCCGCAGCATGGCTCAGCATCGCCTCCTCCCACACCCAGCAGAGACAGTGGAGGGGACTGGACAGTATTTACATCAGAGTCACAGTGGTAGTCAGTAAAGACCAGGCTAACTCCTCTGCCACACACACGACCCATGTGTGAGTGTGTGTGTTTGTGTGTGAGCGAGTGTGTGTGTCTGGAGGTTATGTGGACTCGTGGTCTGGAGTCTTGCCTCCTCCGTTGAGCAAGGCGGACGCGCTGCGGCTCTTGGTGGGCGTCCCGCTGCCGGAGCGGGAGAACTCCGCCAGGTCGTGGAGGGACGGCTCCCGGTACATGGCCACTACAGACAGACAGGCAAGGCAGGCACACAGACAGGCACACAGACAGACACACAGGTCAGACAGGCAGACAGACAGGTAAAAAGACAAGGCCGGCATTAAGATAAGGCTACATTAAGAGCTACCTGATAAGAATGCACAGCGAGGCCCACTCACCTTTGAGGGGTTTCGGGATGAAGTGGGCGGCGGCCTTGTTCTTTTTGACGTGGTTGCCCTTCATGACCGCGCCCTCCTTGTTGAGGCCCAGGTACCAGGCCCGCCCACTCTGCTGCTGTCTGTACTGCACGGAGGAGTAGGTCACGTAGTAGTTCTCAAACACAGACTCCTTAAACTTACACTCTGGCGTGAAGTGCTCCTGGGAGACAGAGAGAGAGAGAAAGAGAGAGAAAATACAATTAAGAAAGAGAGGAAACAGATGGAGAAAGAGAGATATATACGATAGAGAGATAAGATAACTATAGGGAGAAAATGATGGAATTAGTTCACCCTGTCAGATGTTTGAATTGTTTGAATCATATACCAGTGGTCCAATCTGATCCCTACATCCACACATCACCTTGACTGCTGATCTCTCCTACACACACACACGCCATACACACACACAAACAAATACACACACAAACAAACACGACACTGGTAGACTTGGATCAATAACCTCATTGACAAAGATCAATACTAAACCTCAGTCCAGCTAAAATATGGCCATGGAGAAAAGTGTACCTGTCAACACCAAAGAGAGTATTGTATGATGCACACACCTACGCACACAGGTCAAACATTTGCATATTCCTTATGCATGAATCTCCATGGTAACGGGCAACTCCAGAGAATACAAACCATGTATCAGTTCAAGATGGCTTTCAGGAAGAGAGACAGAGAGAGACAGAGAGAGAGAGGAGGGGGGGAGAGAGAGCTACAGATATACGCATGCAGAGTGAAGACAGATTGAGTGTCTGAGACATTGATTTGAGTCTAGAGCACGCCCAGTAGAGATTCATGGGGGAGGGTCCGGGCAGAGATTAAGTGTGTGTTTTAATGCCATGACATATGAACATGACATATAAATATGGATTGAATAATCCGCATAATGTGTACATGCATGTGTGCATGTGTGTGTGTGTCCGAGGGTGTGTGTTGCAGGCAGAGGGAACTTACAGAGGCGTAGAGGAAGCCGTCGTTGTTCATGGCCAGGTAGAGTTTGTTCTGGACCCCCTGGATGGCCACCACACGAAGTCCCACCGGAATCAGGTTGAACACGGCTACGACACGCAACGCACGAACCAACATTGCGTGAGAATTTATGAAAACAAATAGAAGGTAACGCCTAATAGGCTATACCAACTGCTGCCTAACCAATCGGCCTATCAGAGGTCGTGGAGACCTATCTCCAGTCATGTACAACCACAGTATATCCAGCATCAGAAGGCCTGCTGTCCTGTGCCTAGCTTCACAGGGTCTCTAGGCTAACCCCTACCATGCCACTAGTCAGTGCGGAGCTGTAGGCTGAAGGTGGAGCAGGGGCCCTACCGAAGCTGTTGTCCTCCTCCTTGGTGCCATCGATGGTGCCATCCGCCTGCAGCCGCAGGTGGAAGCCCTGCCGGCTGGACAGCCTGGTGACGATGCCCTTCAGTTGGGGCTCTGGAGCAGAGGTGGGGAGTCCGGATGGGGAGGGGAGGGGAGGGTGGAGTAGAGAGGGAAGGGGGATGAAGGGGAAAGGAGGGGGGGTGGAGAGAAAGACAGAGAAATATTGACAAGATGTCAGATTGGTGCATACAGAAAAGATGCTCTGGTTTCCCATGCGAAGGGGTCGGAGGTTTGGATGTCGGGGTAGTGGGAGACGTCAATGGATGAGTTGTGCGGTCGGTGAGCGGGGGTATGGTTTTTATGGAGGTTTCTGATGGAAGTCACCGACTTTGGCACAGTATTGTGCCATACTGCCTGGTTCCCAGCTGTCAGAGGCATGCCGGGACTAGTCCCCGACTCAGTGATCTGCAGCTGTGCTGCTGTGCTGCATTATGAAAGCTTTTCTCCATCATTCATCCTCATAAAAACAATCCTGAATAGGAACCGGAGGGGTAAATGGCCATGAGGAGGATTATGGCTTTGAGAAAAATGATTGTGATTATGATTCCGCTTAAAATGATGGTGGTGGGGACGTTGACGAAGTTGGTGGTGATGATGAGGAGGGGTGGAGGAGGGGGATGAAGATGACAGTTCTTCAGGCCAGTCGCATAAACAGATTCCTCTCAGTAGCAGACCTGGTGGTCGCCTTCTCTTCCGTTTCGTCTTCGAGCCAAACAATTTGACGCGCGAGAACACGTTCAGTTTGCTCGGTTTCTCAGCCGTCCCTTTGCTGTTACTGGGGCTGCCCGCAGCATGGCTGGCAATCGCCTTTTTACGCTCACTCGCCTGCCTCCTCTGCCGGATGAGGGAGCTGGCGATTGCCGCGGCCATAGCCAGCTTGGCGGCTTAGTGTGGCAAACGTCCCGTGAGAAAAGTCCAAATCCACTCTTCACCAGACAATAAAAACTGCACGTGGAAATCTCATTAATATCATTGTCTTATAGTATAACCGATTATAATCCATCGTAGTGTGCAGGTGCGGTGATTAAGTCATCCTGGAAAAAAACTCGTCTGACAACCTGTTTATAACCACTGTAAAAGCTTCTGGATGTCCCGGACAGATGAGCCTCGCGCATTAGGCGGTGGGGATCAACAGCTAGTTGAACTGGTTTCTTGTTGATCACTGCAGCTTCTCCTGCGCGTAGGCTGCACCGACAGTGGTGCTCTCGCACTCCGTGAGAAAAATGCAGTCGTCCAAATGTTTGTCAATGAACCAACTCGTGGCTGGTGACCGAAGCATCTCCGCCGCTCACAGATCTGCTGCCACGCCTCTTACTGGGTACGATGTGTACCGGTCCTCGAGCCCTAAACACATCTGGCTTCATGTGTTTTCTGTGAGCCCCAAGCCCCCACGTGGCATGACAATCAAATGTTAAGCTTGGGCGAGAGAGAGAGAGAGCTAGAGAGAGAGAGAGAGAGCGGAGGGGATGGGAGGAGGGGGGGCTCATTTTGGTGCAGAGGTTCACCTCCCAAACTCTAGGATGAGCTGCGGCGTGCGCGCGGGTCGGAGAGTGAAGCTTCTCTGTCTAAAACAGAGTAAATAACCCACGCGGACAATGTTTAAGCCGCTATACTGTCGTCTTCTTCTGTCTGTCTTCTTCTGCGACGGTGAAAACACCGTCGTCCCCTCCGCGTCCAAAGGGAACAAAACGGAAAGCACTAACGTCGCGAAGGACTATACAGGACATCCGCTGACAGTTCACCGCTACCTAGGTAACTTACAGCCTAAATGTTAAGACCACCGTCATCATCTTCATCCCCACTATAATCATCATCAGTATTCTCGTCGTGCTGTGCGTGTGGTAATCCCCCCCACCCACCACCGAACAGATGCACCAAGCAGTGAATAATATCGTAACAGGCTAAAACAGTATAGAGGGGACAGGTGTATTTGTTGTAAGGACCTAAGTAGTCATACATCTTTGCCATTATCATTACAATAATATGTTGACATACTTGTGCAGTCCACAGCTGGTTCACCCTACTTAAAAGTACAGGACTGGTACAGGACAACTATAAATAGCAAGAAGTAGCAAGCTGCTTAGAGTTTGAATACAAAAATTCAGTCTGTATATATGTTCCTCCTGAACAGACTTAAGATCAACTAAATACCAACTTCAGCACCACGGACAGCGCTTAACTGGAAAGACAGCTGTTTGTTTGTTTATTCAATATAAAATCAATAAAAAGAGCAATCAACTTTGCAACTTTCCCATATATCATTTTTAATCTGTCAGAGCCAACAGCAAAACAGTTTGGAAGTACTATACTTTTGAAAGAACTGACAATTACCTGATGTCGATCTTCGAAGAGGGAAAGTCATGCTTTTCGCTCGGTGAGCCGCAAAGCCTTTTGTTTGCTCTTGTTTCTTATGCCCGGTAAAAGAGAGACTTCCCAAGCTCAGAATTCTCAAAGGCCTCCCCTTCCATTAGGCCCGAGCGAGTGGTTGTGATCGGAGATCATTATAGAGCCGGGCCATTATAGCACAAGTCCATTATGACATTAAAAGGTTCATTAATGATTCATCTCAAGGAAAGCATCGCTGATCGGGCAGAAACCAATAATACCACCAGCGGCCCCTAAGGCCCCGACCGTATAGGTAATAGCCTTTAGGAAACTTGTATACATCTGGACCTATAAAGACTTGTTCTAGATGCCGCCAAATGGCCTGTGTTCTCTCTGGTGGTCAAATCGACAGATTTATTGAAAGTCTATATTGTCAACTCAAGCTATCAAATCCATACACCTGAGTATTGATAGTGTGCTGAGGTAGACAATATTCTAGAAATACTATAATGCTACAGACGGGGAAGGCCAATTATATTACCCTAGACATTTCTTGGTTTTAGACGGAATCATCAAGTTGGTCTACTGTCCTCATCACAGAATTCCAAAGGACTGTAGTCACAGAACATAGTAGGCCAAACCCCCAGTGAAACAAGTTGAAACTATTAGCTTGATTGTTGAGAGCCTAACTAATCGCACCTGTGTTCGGTTCAATCTCCCCGCAGACCCGTAGACGACTGCTGTTACAAGATAGAGACACTAGATGGAGTCAGTGTGCATACCTGGGTGCTAAGTGCTAAGAACTATAACAGTGTGGTGTGTGTGTGTGTGTGTGTTTGGGGTGGAAAGCGGGGCACCGGCCTCCACAACTAGGGCAGGGAACACTCTTCTCATTACCACCTGATGAGAAGCCCGCAAGTGCAGGGAAGGGAGAGCCCCACCGTGGCCGAGCACATGGCAGGTTTGGTGGGCAGCAGCCTTCCAGGGAGCAGGGGGGCATGTGGAGGCCAGGGCTGCCAGGGAGCAGGCTGTGGAGCAGGGGAGCAGTGAGAGACGTCCATCTGGTGGACACACCTCCATCTGGAGCTGAGGATTGCCCGTCCTGAGAGGCAGCGCTGGAGCTGCCCTCACTGGCTGTGAGCCGCGATCCATCATCACTATGTCATACTTTACGAGATCAGATCTTTATTGTGTGTGTGTTTGTGTGTGTGTGTGTGTGTGTGTGTGTGGTGTGTGTGTGTGTGGTGTGTGTGTGTGTGGATGACACAAGTCCCATCGAGCCGCCATCTGTGGGCATCATTTTCTGATAGTTGGAGGATTGGCTTCAAGTCCTAAAGATAGCTCAGTGACAAACCACCACTGCAAGACAACAGCATGTCAGCTAAATCGTCTAAGGGTATCAGAGACTACAGTCACACACTTTCCTGTGTCGGGCAGTAGTATAGTTGATGATGTTTAACTGTAAACAGACAAACCCTGTCTGTCTTTCTGTCTGCCTTCTCACACCATTGCCCCCTGGTGCTCTGGGTAGCCTGGGCTGGTCTTACTGTAATAACAATGACAAGAAAAATTGCAGAAAATGACACCTACCCCTTCTCTCCCCTGAGATGAGAGTAATTAAGAGTTCTGGTATCTAATCAAATGAATCCTCCAGTTTATCTACTCTCTGGCCCCAACTGCTCCTTATTTAACATTTAACGTTATTAAAACACAAGAATTAATTCACATTTTAATTAGTTTGAGTCTTTATCAACTTAATCCGCGACAATAGTCTAAAAATACACAGGCTACTGATGCCCTGGGACAATGGCTCAACCACACCTAACCCTGAGAGAAGGCTGGAGGAGGGGGGAGATGAGGAATCCTGAGGAGGTAGAAAGAGGGGGATGGGGGGAAGGGGGAAGGGAGAGAGATGGAGGAGGGGAATAAACAGAGAGGAATAAAACATAGAGAGGGTGGGAATGTGTGTGTGTGTGTGTGAGAGAGAGGGAAAGACAGAGAGTCTCCTTTGCACCAAACTCAAGCATCCGCCACTAGAATTTCATTATAGTCCTGGAGAGTGACTTTTAGGCTAGAGCGCCACATGGCGAAAGTATGGGATGGTGTGCTGACTCCTTTATCATGGAGATGATAAATCACGACATATTATTCTTTTTGAGAGCTCAATATCACGTCAAAAGAAAAAGTGCATTATTGCTCTAGCAGCGTGGCCAGTAGTGCATTATTGGTTCTACACGCTTTTCTTGACAGCCACATTCTGCTGACGTCAGGTGCATGAATGAGCCATTCCCTTTCCGTCTCTACTGTATGCACGTGATGGGAGATCTCAGGCTACTCCCTTTCTGTCTCCATGGCAATGTAGTTTCCCTGTCTCCATTGCGGTGTTTCGCTTGGTGCCTTTAATTATGCCATAAAATACCAGAGGGAAATGTTTGGATTGAGAGTAGTGCATGTTTTCTGGTGACGTAGGCCTATGTGACCTACACATTTCGAAGACTACTCCTGTCAGCATAAATATGACTACAGATCAAACTTCGTAATAAAAACAGTCGCCACTTTCCACTTTAGTGGTAAAACGTTGAAATCCTACAATAATCGTAGCATTAGGCATACTTGCATTACAGTAATAAAGAAATAACATGAAACTAATATTGTCTTAAAGATGTGCGCAGTAATGAAGTAAATTATCGGATCAATATCCTGTAAGGTATTTAATCTTACCTTTGTTTGCATCTTCCTTAGGTTTGGACGTTTTCCCGCTCATAGAGTCCTCTGTTGAGTCTGGGAAGCTCAGTGGAAAACTTCAAACCCGCAGAAAAGCCGTAAAATTGGTGCGATCTCTTCAAAACCAGGGTGGAATTCTTCTTTCTCTTGCGCTGGTGGAATGAAGAACAGTTGGGATCTATAGTAAAGCGCGCGCGCATACACGCTTTCATTCTCATGTACACACACACACTCGCTAACACACACGCTCTCCGTGTCTATCTCACAAACACAAAAACACATGCGCACAGGCTGGCATAATTCTGTTTTAGAAAGCATCATGTCCAATCCATCATTACTTTCTTGTTTAAGATACCAATTTCCTCCAAAATAAACAGCATCATGTATACAGAACATTTTCAAGAGTCCAATATTATTGACCGCGATGAAGCAACGAGGAAGCTTACCCCGCAGCATCCTCCAACCACGTTGGAGTACCGAGAGTCAGCGCAGTCACTATTCAACAACTTGGATGGCAACCAGCGGTTACGTAAATTCGTGGTGGGCAAATGAGGTGCAAGTATCAAGCTGGTAAGGGGCAGGACTGAACCGAAGCAAGTATAGAATTAACTGGGTCATTAGAATGATTTAACTGGCCAAAGCAGTTCCACAACACAAACCTTGCACTGATGTTCATATGAAATCCATGCATCCAGTCATGGGTTATTCATCCAGTCATTGGGTTAATTCATCCAGTCATTGGGTTAATTCATAACAATGTGTCTGTTGTTCCTGTTGCTTTAGTGAAAACAGTTTAATCAGTTAATCAGGAAACTGTTGCATGCCAGCCACCTTCGTTGTATATGTCTTTGTATGATGGTGACCAGTTGGTTTAACCGTGTTCCACTTCAGTTGTAGCACTCCACCAAAAGGACATACTTATGGTCGAAAAAGGGACAATTGTCTCCGGGCACATCTATCACCAACTTTGACCCGTGGACCACAAAGATTCCCTCCTGGTCTAAAGGTGTACAGTTGAACTTGGTGAGTGCTAGACTGGGGCACAAACACAGCACACATAGAGAACATGTAGTTCTTAATGCCAATGACTACTGCTCAGGTCCATTAGATTGAGCTGTTGATTGCTTCATTCCTTTTATGTTGGCCCTGTGCCTGACCTGCCACTTGACCCTGCCCTTTAGATTTAGAGCTCTCTGATTGGTGGAGATTATTTACGAGGGAGACGACAGTTTGATGTGTATGGCACAAGGCCAAGCGAAGCTCTTGTCCATCAAAGAGTAATTGAGCTTCTCTCTGGAGGTAAGGTTACATGACGAATGGAACATGCCAGCGTTTACGTAACACTGGAGTGCATTTTCCCTACAACCCATTTTCCATGATTTCTACAGAACTCCTTCCAAAGTAATTGAAATATCCTAAGTCTTTTATACTACTATATTACCATAAAGAACAGTGCTGAGTGGTATCATGCTGTTGCACCCCCCCCCACCTCCGGTAAAAGTAAGTCTCCCCTAGTAAGGCTCAGTTAGAGAGACATCAGATGACTGGTTGACTCATCCTCTACTGGGCCTTGTGTAGGTGGACACTGAGTAGGCAGACTATAGTCTGGTCCCAGCACAGGGCAGTTGACCACAGCTACCCCCTGATTCACTTCCTGGGGCAGTAGACCCTGCTAATACGTGGGTCAATATTGAATGTGTTGCCCAACTATGTTGGCTACTCTTGTAATTTAATTTACCAGACAATCAAGTTAGTACATCACACACACACACATCCCTGTAGTACCCTAACAGGCACTAACACACTAACACACACAGGCACCCACAAGAATACACACGTACACACTCATCCACACCATGTGTTTGTACTCTGTGCAAACAGTGTGCTGTACTTTGGAGTGTTTGGTCAGTTCAGTTCAGTCTTCTGTGGCTTCACTCAGAGAGGAAGTTTGTCAGAACGACGAGGAGAAGATGGCCAACGTTTGTTTATTGGTCCTCACAGCTGGTTTGCTGCTCGGCAGCGGGATGGAAGCCGGAGATTCAGGTAAGAAACAGAGGAAGAACTTAAAGGAGTGTAGGATTAGGGGTTTTGAATGACCTATCCAGTATGTATCACTATCGTGGCACTGGCAGTCAACCAATGTGTGGTTTGATATTGCTTACGGTGACCATCTGAAAGTGTTACACGTTTGATTGTTGGAATCCTGTTTGACTGTTTGAGGATATGAAAATGCTAATGAGTCTGACTCTGTGCCCGCAATACACTCTCTCTCAAATGAACACGTACACAACACACAAATCTCTCTCTCTCTCGCTCTCGCTCTCGCGATCTCTCTCGTCTCTCGCAGTCTCTCTCTCTCTCTCTCTCTCTCTCCCTCTCCCTCTCTCTGCCTCTCTCTCTCTCCCTCCCTCTCCCTCTCTCTGCCTCTCTCTCTCTCTCCCCTCTCTCTCACACACACACCCACACACACACTGACAATCAATCACACATACACAGGGTCTGTGTTTCTATCTCGGCGGTCTGCGTTGGAAGTGCTGAGCCGACGGAAGCGCTTCAACACGGGGGGCCTGGAGGAGATGCGGAAGGACAACCTGGAGAGAGAGTGCATAGAGGAGCGCTGCAGCCTGGAGGAGGCTCGCGAGGTCTTCGAGGACACAGAGCTGACCGTACGTAGACTGGAACGCCTGCCGACCGGCGCTCTCTCTAAGAGACTCACTTCAGAACCGTTTCAGTTAGGGTTAGGGTTTCAGTGTGGCCTGGCAGACAGAAGCATTCCATAACACTTCTCTCGTCTATGATCTCTATTTTAGAGGGAATTCTGGGGCGGTTATACCGGTAAGTGCGTGGTTCAAGATGACTACTTTGTATTACCTTCCATCTTGTATTCACACAGTGGTAATCTACTAGTATGACTAGCACCTTGAGCTACAATTCTTGTATGAAATGTGCTATATAAATAAAGTCTTACTTACTTACTTACTATGACGCTGGCCTCCTGTCTGTCTGTCTGTCTGTCTGTCTGTCTGTCTGTCTGTCTGTCTGTCTGTCTGTCTGTCTGTCTGTCTGTCTGTCTGTTTGTCCAGATGGGGACCAGTGTGAGTCTTCACCCTGTCAGAACGGGGCCCAATGTAAAGATGCCATGAGCGCCTACGTCTGCTGGTGTCAGCCCGGATACAACGGCAAGAACTGTGAGATAGGTCAGACTCTAGGCCAATCACAGCCCCTCTCTTGAGTTATGCAGGTTCAGGCGATAATGATTATTTGTTTGACCGCTGTCCCTAATCCCTGACCCCTGACCCCTGACCCCCTATCCCAGAGATTGCCAGGCAGTGCAACAGGAACAATGGAGGCTGCTCTCACTTCTGCGTCATAGACGCTCTCAAGCAGGCCGTGTGCGAGTGCGCCGCAGGATGGAAGCTGGCTCAGAACAAGAGGAGCTGTGAACCTCAAGGTGATCACCTGACCAGACAAGTAGCCAATTAACAGCCTCCATTGTTCCTGTCACACTGCCTGGCAGTGTTGGACCACTGGATGTGAACCGTGCCTTTAACGGTAGTCCTCTCTCTCTTGTGTCTGTGGTGTGTGTGCCAGGTGAATACCCGTGTGGTCGTCTTGGCAAGGCGGTGACGTCCCTGCTGTCCTCCAGGTCCATAACCGCGACAGACAGGGACCAGGAGAGAAGCGCAGACTTCAACATGACGGCAACGACAGAGTCTTCCTCTGGTAATCTGACCTCTGAAGATGCAGGGCCAGAGGCAAACAGCACTACAGCACTCCCTGCTGTCGCTCCAGCGGTGGGGAACCTGTCTGACTGGGACTTCTACCCCACCCTGCCCACCATCCTGGAGGAAACATCCTCCGACCAGCGCATCGTGGGGGGTAACGAAGTCATACCAGGGGAGGTGCCCTGGCAGGTAGGAGGGAGGAGTTGGACGAAGAGATGTGTTCCGTGTTTGTGTGGTAGCGAAGGGGGCGAAAGAGACGGAAAATGTGACAGAAAAACGGTCAAAATCTGATCAAAATTCTGTCAAAAGTGTTGTTTCACTAGTGTCCGTGACTTCTAGGACCACATTATTATGTGGAAGGGTTATTGGCGTTGACATACGTATGTCTATATCTGTGTTAACTTGTGTTTGTGTCCGCTAGGTGTCTTTAATGAACCGGGCTACACGTCAGAGCTTCTGTGGTGGTGCTCTGCTCAGCGAGTTCTGGGTGATCACTGCTGCCCACTGTCTGGTGGAAGGACATGTAGGAATGTTCTTCGTCAGAGCCGGTCAGTGACTCTCACATGTAACGACACATATTAAATGTCTATCCATTCATCCATCCATCCCCTCCCCTCTCCCTCCATCCCTGTCCACCAGGGGAGCACAACCTGTTTGTGGATGAGGGGACGGAGAGCGACCACTCCGTGTCGGAGCACCACATCCACCCTAGCTACGAGGCCAAGAAGAGCAAGTACAACCACGACATCGCCCTGCTGCGCCTGCAGACCCCCGTGGTCCTGTCGGACCAGCGGCTGGCCCTCTGCCTGGGCCCGCGCGACTTCACCGAGAACCTGATGCGAGACGCCCCCAGCTCGCTGGTCAGCGGCTGGGGCCGCGTGCGCTTCCAGGGGCCCCAGGCGTCCATCCTCCAGAAGGTGGAGGTGCCGTACGTGGACAGGACGCGCTGCAAGACCAGCAGCGCCCAGCACGTGTCGCGCGTCATGTTCTGCGCCGGTTACCACAGCGAGCAGAAGGACTCGTGCCAGGGCGACAGCGGGGGGCCCCACGCCACGCGTCTCCACAACACCTGGTTCCTGACGGGCATCGTGAGCTGGGGCGAGGAGTGCGCCAAGCACGGGAAGTACGGCATCTACACGCGTGTGTCCCGCTACTTCCCCTGGATCACCAACGTCACGGGGATTGGAACGGACACCTCTGAGGGTGACTCAGAGGCCTAGGGAGAGGATCCTCACGTCTGACTGGCACGTCTGTCAGCAGCACGTCCATCCGTCTGTCCCCACCTGGTCTGTCACCTGTAGGTCTATGGTAAGACAGGGCTACACTTCACCTCCCTACAGTTCGTCTGTGGTTGGCTGTCTGCTCTGACCTCTGACCCACGGAGCAGTGTACATGAGATCGCTTCCGAGGCCTCATGGGATTAAAGAGGGTCTGGTAGAGATGTGTCATTCTTTCTTTTGTTATTAAGTTAAATCAAAAGACTGTCTGTGTTTGTCATTATTTTGGCATATCAACAGTATATCACACCAGTGGTAAGTAAATAGACACTCGAAACAAATGATCTTGTGCTTATATTTGGGAAAATAATCCTTGACCATAATATATAAGCGTATCAATTCATTTGTACATTGATTTCCGATAATTGTGTACAATTAGGCAGAAGCAGCAAACTCATTTGTTCATCCACTGGTACATTAGTGTGGGTTCTTCATCACATTAGTGTGGGTTCTTCATCACAGTCAGCATGACAGCAGCATCCTCTACTGGCGTAAAACTGCAGTGCAGGTAAAAACATAAAGCATGGATGAAGAGTTGCCACGAGGCACATATCTAGGATCAGTTCTCCTCTGCTCCTGTCCTCTCCAGTCCCAGACTGGACCGCCTGCAGCCTGATCCCAGACCAGTGTCTGAGGCAACTCCAGAGTCCAGCAGCAGGGCTTCCTGTCCCTCATGCAGACTAGAGCAGTGAGCAGAAACGGCTGGATAAACCAGACTAGAGAGCTGGGCTGAAACACGCTGAAACACACACACACACACACAAACAAACACACAGACACACACATATCCCAACCCGTGCAGAAAGCAGCAGAGCAGCGGCATTGTACAGCAGCCTGTTTGGCACATGACCCAGTGGAGGTGATATGTTGCATGGATTCAATATGAACACAGGGAGGGCAGTATCTTACACACACAGTAGGAAAATAGAAATTCATCTCGGTGCTGCGCTGCAACAAACCCCCTCGCTCCACATATCCCATGTCCTGATGTGTGGCCATGAGAGACTAAATGAAACACAGTCCTCGCCCACAGTCACAATGTCAAACTAAAGGACCACAAGGGGGCTCTACCAGTCAGGCTCATACATAGTCCAGGAGACCGCTCCTCCCATATCCTGACCCTCGACGGGTGCTCCCTGTGGGGAGAAGCCCAGGTGGGGTCATGGTCTCTGGGCGTTCCACAGCTTCAGGGAGGCCTGGTGGCGTTCGGCCCCTTGCTTGTCCTGGAGTCCTGGTCGTCTGAGGGAGGTCTGGTGGGTTCCAATCAGGATCACTTCCCAGCAACCAGCACATTCTGACAGCTGACTGATCTGGCCACCCGGCTGACGTTCATGGAAGACTCGGCCGATGGAATGGTGGCGGGGAGTGATGAAGATGATGTTGAGTGTGTGTGTGTGACTGTTCTGTATGTGTGTGAGTGTATGTGAGAGTGTGTGTGTGTGTGTGTGGTGACTAAGAGTTGAGCTGTCCATCACATCCCCTGTTCCGGGAGGAGAAGACATTAGAGCATCGTTAATGTAATAATAACGATGCATACAGTTACAGTACGTGTCTATCATAACCAACTAGTGTGGAACAGTGGCCAGGTGTGACTAAGATGTGAGAAGAGAACGTCTCTCCATCCAGATCATTCTGAGGGTTCCGTAGGAATCGGTCGGAGGAGCGGAGCCTCACCTGACTGGACAAACTGCTCTCTCCCAGAATCCGTTGCAGGTAATCAGTGGAAACTCTGCCCTCTTCACCCCGACTCACGTTCTTCACGAGCCTGACAGACACACACATGGACACACACGTGTGGAAGTCATTTGTGTGTGTGTGTGTGTGGCGACAGGGGAAGGTGCAGGTGTCCTGTCTGTGGGAGGACGACGCCGTGCTCTTACCACTGCCCCTCAGGGTCCTCCTGGTGCAGCTGGATGACATCACCGCTCCTAAAGATGAGGTCATCGGTGTCCGTGGTGAACACACTGCTGTCGACCATGACCCGGTACCTCCCAGGGACCTGTTAGACGACAGCAGAACAATCTGCCTTACTGCTGACACTGGGGTTTCATTCATTTAATAGAATGAAAGAGAAAATGAGACACCATAACACTTCCTGTATACTCTCTGTTGAGGATAGTTTTGATTGGAGCCCCTCAGCAGTCAGTCTCACCAGGGGGGCGGGCTGTTCATCCTCCTCAGAGTCTGACAGGTTGGAGAGGTCTGCGGCAGTCCAGTCCTCCAGACCTTCACAGATGGCCACCGAGTGGGCAGGACCCGGCCAACCTGCAGGTGACAGACAGCTGCTCGAACCAATCCCAAAACAGCTCTCCATCCAGTGTTTGTGTGTGTGTGTGTGCAGTGACTCACTGCGTCGGCTGGGCCTGGGCTGGGGTGACAGGACCACAGGTTCGCTGAGCGTGGGGCTGGTGCGTCCCGGCCCAGCCTGCGGGGCGCTGTGGGCGTGGCCAGGCAGCGTGCTGTGAGGGAGGATATGGAGACAGGCTGAGCAGCCTGCGATCTGGGCGGCGCTCCAGGGCATGCACACCGGCACGCGAGCCAGACTGCCAGAGACACACCGACACACGTCACGTCACCATGACAACATCGACCTGTCCGTCACAGCATCGACGAACACCCACGACAAAGACAACATGCCGACATGCTTAAAAAAAAACACACGGTCACGCCTCGGTGGAAACCCCCGTGGAAACACTCATGCTGACAAGACACCACGGGTCTCTGGTGGGTTCAAGTAGGAGGTGGAGAGAAGGGATGTTGGAGGTCACGGTATGACAGAAGGATATGAGAGGTCATAGGTCGGGGAGGTCACAGAAGGCCATAGGAGGTCATGCTGCAGGGAGCGTCACCTGTCTGCCGAGGGCGGAGACAGAGGGGTCTCTGGAAGAGCGAGGGGAGGAGTCTCATCTGGGATAGAGGGGGGGGTGGGGGAGGGGGAGGGGGAACGGGGGTGGGGAGAGAGGGGAAGGCCAGAGAGGGAGAGGGGGAGGGAGGGGTAGAAGGGACTTTAGAACTGCAGGATGTTGACCCACATCGAGCATGCAGACAGACAAGACAGACACACAGCACTAGACCACAACAACGACTGGATGAGGGCCAGGTAAACAAGCAAACACCAAACAAACAACAGCACGGGCCAACACACATGAGTTCGATTACAAACAATCAAATACAGCAAATACAGAAGAAACCTTGGAGCAGTTTCTGCTGATTGGTCAGAACCTTCCGGATCTCTGACAGCCAGGCCACCTTCATCTCCAGTGTGGCAGCCTGAAAACCACACAGCGAGACAATGTGTCTGCACGTCTGCGTGTGTACGTGTGTGTGTGTGTTTGTGTGTGTGTGTGTGTGTGTGTGTGTGGCTGTCCACTCCTCACCTGCACGACATAAACTTCCTCCCGGCCACTGTACCAGAGCTCAAACTTCTTCACATCTCCTTTCACGTTCTCTGTGATGCCCACAGCACTCATCTATAAACACACACACACACGTTGACATAGCTATCCCTGTGAGCACTCTCAAATCAGTCCCATTCAACATTCAGTTTTCCCTAACCCCAAACCTTAACCCCAACCATTAACCTGAACCCTAACCCTTAATGTCATTCGAGGCGAGGAGAGTGGTGGGTTAGTAGGGGCGCGGGGAGGACACCTCACCCTGAGACAGTGTTTGAAGCTGTAGAAGGGCGTGCGGTCGTGGCTGTCGGCCTCCTCGCGCCGCTTACAGAAGAGCAGGGCGTGCTCGTACAGGAAGAGGTGGCGCTGCATGGGCTTGAAGCGCGCCAGCTCCTTCATCCTGGTGGCGGCTCGCTTGTAGCTGATCCACACGCTGAAGGAGCCCTGCATCAGAACCCTGCCCAGCTGGCTCAGGTCGCCCTGACACACACACACACACACATTATCACAGGTAACCTCCACTGGCCTCTGTCTCTCATTCCAGCTTGCACTTTTCCTGGTTTCACCCCCCAGTCCTTACGTCATATCCTGTTATGGCGATCTGGTGCATGGAGTCGTTGACGGACTTGAGGAGGTCCAGCATGGCGTCTAGAGCCTCCCGCAGCTCAGACAGGAAGGGGCTGCCGGCACTGTGCTTCACCAGCTCCTGGGGGGGGACACAAACAGGGGGTCGAGGGGTCAGGGGGTCGGACAGGGGGAGCAGGGGGTCGTGGGAGGTGTAGTTCTATCACCTTGAGCAGCAGCTGGTACTTGGTGAGGCGCTGGACGGGCTTGAGCAGGTACGAGTCCAGACCCAGTTTGTGCTCCAGCTTCCTCTGGCACTCCTACAGAGAGATCCAGGAGACAGACTAGAGGTTAAAGACACACTAATGCAGGGGTGTCAAATCCTGGTCCTCAGGGGCCGCTGTCCTGTACGTTTTAGACGTTTCCAACACACCTGATTCAAATTAATGGATCAGGATCAAGGTCAGCAGGTGAATCAGGTGTGCTGGAGCAGGGGAAGATCTAAAACGCCCTTGAGGACCAGAATTTGACACCCCTGCACTAGAGAGACCACAGACACAGCAGAAATACTACAGAAAGACTGAAAAACTAGAGACGAGAGAAATTAGAGACGCGAGAGAAGCCTAGAGAACTGAAGGGAACACGAGACCTGAAACAGCCCGGCACAAAGAAGAGATACCAGGGAGAGACCAGAGATAGTCTATTAGCCAGAGGTCATTGAGACAAGTGTGTGAGAGAGAGAGAGAGAGAGAGAGAGAGAGAGAGAGAGAGAGAGAGAGAGAGAGAGAGGTCAGAGCTTGTGGGACTGTATGGGTTCACAGCTACACTTCATACCTGAAAAAAGGGTGAGTCAGAACACTGTCGCCATAGCAACTCGGAGCGAGGCTTGTTTTGGCAGTAGCGCTCGTACACCTGGAACTTCTCTTTCTGAAACCACACACACACACACAACACACACACACACACACACACACACACACACACACACACCACACACACACACACACACACACACACACACACACACACACACACCACACACACACACACACACACACACACACACACACACACACACACACACAATGATGAATCTTCCTGATGTGACTATGGCACAGAGGGCCAGATGAGTATGAGGTCAGAGGTGGACAGGAAGTGTCTCACCCTTAACAGGAAGCAGGCGCCCACTCGCTCTGGAGTCTCCAGGCAACCCTGCAGGTCCTGCAGGAACACCCTGGACACGACACACACACCCACACACGCTCACGTCACATGCCTCTCCAACGTAGACTTTGTGTGTGTGTGCGTGCGTGTTTGCGGTTGTGTGTTTCTGTATGTGGGTGTGTGTGTGTGTTTCAGCCTTGCCTGCTGTGGAACTGGTAGATCTCTGGTATGTTTCCAAAGAGGACCTCCTTCTTTTTACGGAGCTCAGAGGACAGCAAGAAGGAGAGGGAGGGATTATCCATCTCTGCCCTGTAACCCTGCGCACACACATGGATGCACAAACTCACTCATTGTTTCTACTCAATGTTAGAGAGACTGTGTGTGTGTGTGTGTGTGTTCTCAGTGTTGTAGCTGACCAGTAGGACAGACAGCAGCTCCTCCACATACAGTCTCTCTGTCTCAATCAGCTCCTTCATGATGAGGCTGGGGAAGAGAGGAACAGAAAGAAAGACAGTGAGAGAGAGACAGAGAGCGACAGTGAGAGAGAGACAGAGAGAGAGAGAGAGAGAGAGAGAGAGAGAGAGAGAGAGCCCGAGACAAAGAGCTAGTTAGTTTGACCTTGCAGTAAAAGGTCACCCTCCCTGGGTGAGTAACTGATTCTACAGAAGCCAGACAGACCGTTTGAGTTGTTCAGGACTCTCGTCCCCTTCGGAGTCTGAGGTGAGACAGCTACGGTTGTCCTGGTAATCATGCATCACCTCGATCTGTGGTCAACATGAGATCATTAGGGCCGAGGCTGGGCCAGGGTGGACATGGCTGGGAAAAGATGACTGGCTTGTGGTCACATTGAAGACGAGACACACACATACACACACACCTTGCGTGCACTGGGACTTCGGCGGGACGCCCTCTTGCCGGGTAAAAGGTCAAAGGAGAATCGGGAGTTCAGCACAGAGTTGAAGTCCATACCTACACACACATACATAGTCAGTACTGCCCCACACCGACACACACAGACGAGAGGGGGTTGGGGTGGGAGCCAGGTGGGTAAGAGGGGGAGGGGAACCTACTGTGTTTGGGGGAGAACAGGGGCGACCTGCAGGCCTTCTCAGTGTGTTCTGGGTGGGGAGCCACCAGCTGGATGGGTCGGGCCTGGATGTCAGCCAGCTTCCTCAGGCACGCCTGCCGAGTCTGCACCATCCCCTGGACCACACCCACCTTCTCTGTTACCATGCTGATCTGAGACTGAGAGCAGAGCGGGGATGGAAGGAGGGTGGGGGAGGGAGAGGAGGGAGAAATGGAAGGATGGCGGGAGGGGAAGGAAGCAGAGGGGGAATGGAAGGAGAGGAGGGAGAGATGGAGGCAGGGAATTGGGTGGATGGAAGCAGAGGGCGGAGGAAAAGGGGGCAGGGAAGGAAGGAGGGAAGGGAGGGAGGAGGAGGGGTCCATGTTAGTGGTGAAGACTTGAACGTTAAGAGGAAGCCCGTTCTAACGGAGAGAGAGAGAGATTGAGGACAGCTCTCTCCTGCTCACTAGGGGAAAGCAGGGCGGTGAGGAGGGAGCACGGAGGAAGGGGGCAGGGACGTGAGTGTGTGTGTGGGGGGGAAGGGCGGGGGTCACCTGTAGCTGAGGGGTGAGAACAGCCTCAAACTCCAGGCTGAGTCCGTCGGGGGAGTGGCCGAGAAAGGAGGGCGCCCCCTCCTGGAAACGCTCGATGTCTCTCAGGGCTGCCGCCGCCCCCTCCTTAGACTGGAACCTGTCAATCAGCTGGCTGGCCAGCAGGTAGGCTCCCTGGTCGCACCAGTGCAGGGCCTCCACACACACACACACACACACACACAGTTTAATGCTTTATTTGGAGTCAAAGTGAAAGTTACACTACATTTGCACAGTACACCATTTGAACTAAGGACATGCCCTGTACACAGAGCTAGGACAAGAACGAGATCTCTCCAGAGAGAAACAGGCTGCCATGGCAGCAGACAGTGTAGTAAACCCTGCCCACTGTGAGACTAGTCTTGGTGGTAGACTTCCAGCTTTGCACAGGGCTCGAATTGTTCTAAACACTGACTTCTGTATTTGTGTATTTGTGTGTGTGTGTGTGTGTGTGTGTGTGTTACCTCCTCCAGACGCAGTAGCAGGTCGCGCGAGCGGGTCAGCGCGGCTCGCTTGGCTCGGATGGCGGTGGTGATGACATCACAGTGATGTCGTAGCTCGTTGCAGCGCTGTACGATGAGGGACATGGCGTAGTGGTGGTTGGCCGCCAGCTGGTGACCGTGGAGGATGATGATCTGGGCTCGGCCCATCTCCTCCTGCCCAGACACACACACACGCAGGTTTACACAACTACACAGCCTTATACAGCTACACTCTACAGTTCTACAACATCACGCTGAAGTTCACCATGAAGTTCTTTGTACTTAAAAGTGCGCATTGTGTGTTTGTACCAGAACATGTACTGTTTGTCTGTGTGTGGAGGGTGTGTGTGTGCATGTGGAGGGTGTGTGTGTGTGTATGTGGAGGGTGTGTGTGTGCATGTGGAGGGTGTGTGTGTGTGTGTACCTCAGCATGGAGGTCCAGTATTTCCAGGTCCCTCAGCAGCTGTTCATTCTGAGCCACTGTAGCTCCGACAGACGCCAGCCCCTTCTCCTGAGCAGAGAGACGCTCCATCACGTCTTCCATCTGACACACACAGACACACACACAGAGACACACACACACACACACACACACAGACAAACACAGACACACCATTATCTAATGCTGAGAATAAACCAGGTGTACTTAGTGAGTTCTCAAAACCTAAAAATAGACTGTCTTCAGGGAGCTTTGATAGTGTTTGTGTGTGTGTGTGTGTGTGTGTGTGTGTGTGTGTGAGTATGTGTCTGTGTGTGTGTGTGTGTGAATGTGTGTGTCTGTGTGTACAGCACCTCATGGAAGCCGATCTCATATCTGAGCAGCTGAAGATACTGCTGCAGTTTCAGGTGATGCTTCTCAAAGAAGCCGTCAAACGCCATCTCCATGTCCCTGAGCTGGGCCAGCAACCTGACACACACACACGCACACACACAGATACTATAGTGACATCCTGCAGAGATGAGTATCATTATCAGCATCAGTGTTTCCATGGTGAGCCACCTCTGGACAGTGTCCCTGTCCTGCTTGATATCCCTGTCCTCAGCACCGCTCTTCTGGGCTGACTTGGCCGTCTCTAGGTTAGACAACAGGTTACGCCCTTCCTTCGTCACACTCCTGATGTCATCCTGGAGACACACACACACACACAGAGACAAACACGCACGCACACACACAAGCAACGTGCATTTAGAAGCCTAAATGCACGTCAGTACTATAACAGCAATAGGCAGCAGCAATGGAACTCATCCCACAGCTGGCTCCACCATCCCAGCCTGACCCCTGACCCCTGACCCCTGACCCCGGGGCTGCTACCTTCATCTGCCGGTACTTGTCTGTGTGTGAGCGGAGGAGGAGCTCGATGGCGTCGGCCTCGTCGGGCAGGTCCGTCTCCGCCAGCTCTGAGCCGAAAGCCTGCAGCAGCTGAGCGATGTCTTTCACCGTCACCGCGAAGCTCTCGATCGCCTACACACACACGCACAGACATACACACATGCACCCACACACATACACGCACATACACACACACACACACATGCACCCACACATAGCTGCATTACTTCATCATACAGTGGTTCTCTGTGTATCTCCCTTACCTCCACAAAGAGTTTTACTCAAATATCCTCAAGTCAAGGCCGATAGCTGACCGCACAGAACAAATACTGTCGTTGTTTACCGTGCGGAGGACAACCCAGTCGCTATGGCAATACTCCAGTGTTCCGGCAAACTCGGAGTTGAGCTGGTTCTCGTCAATGTAGCGCAGGAGGTCAGTGACGGAACTCAGCATCACCACCTATCCGCCATGACAACCACAAGACAACATATAACACAGGAACTAGAACACTAAACATGCTTATGAAATATTTACAGAGAATCAAAACCAAGTGGACCAAAAAAAGAAAAAACGTTCCATTTGTCTTACCAGGTTTACACCACCATGCATTTCCTTACCGGCATCTTGAGCAGGAAGTCGTCCTGGCTAAAGCGGAAGCCCAGGTCGGTGCCGCTGGAGGAGGGGGTCCCGGGGCTGTGGAGCAGGCTGGTGGGCCGCAGCACCAGGACCAGGTGGAGGTTCCCTGGGAAGGAGGTCTGGAGGAGGGGAGATACGGGGATGGGAAGAGACGATAATAGAGGTGATGAGAGGTGAAGCGTTAAGTGAGTTAAGTGGATAGATGAGGGAATGGGAGGAGAAGAGAATGGAGATGGAAAGAGAGTGTGAGGGTGGAGAGCGGAGAGCAGGGTTGAGGAGAGGAGGGGAAAGAGACAAAGTCACTCAGTCAGCTTGTCAGCCAGTCAGTCAGTCAGCAAGCTTCAGTTGGCCAGGCTGTCTGTAAACCAGCCTGTCAGCAAGCAGACTGGTCAATGTAGAAGCAAACTACACAGCGATTAGCAGCTCTTCCTCCCAAACTGTCAGTCCTCAGTCTCTCTAACAACAAGAAGAGCAGAGTGACATACTGTATCACTCTACAGTGTTTTATTAATCCTTACCTCAGATGAACTAGACTTGTTTGGGTCTGTAATGCATATCAACAAATGCACAAACAACGCATTCAAATGGTCAAGCTCAAAAGATAACCGCACTTTTAGAAATTATGAAATAGCCCTTTAAACGCACACTACATTTAAGGTCATACATTTTCATGATTCCTATTCTGATGACAACAGACCGGGCCACCTACATGATAGGATTGGGGCTGGCCCCCTGAGCTGTAGTATAGCCGTCCTCTTCTAGTACTTTATTAACTGCTCATGTTGTTTAGCAGAACACGGTGGTCCAAAACAGACACATAGACTACACCCTACCTGACACCGTCATGTCCTCTGACGACACCCCGCAGACCGTATCACAAACATTTCACATCGTGGATAAAAATTAGGCTATTTAAAAGTTTAAATGCAAGTTCCTATTTACTATACGAGAAATTCTACTGTGCATCACATAGTTTATAGCTTTAAGTTGCGTGCATTCCCTTAGCCCATGCCGCAGTGGCTTGTAACACGGGGCACCGTGCCGGGCGAACATCGACTTAATATGCTGCAATAACCCGGGAAACAGCTACAGTGGCTACTTCTACGCCTTACCGCGGCCCTCCGCAGGCGGGGGAGTCCCCTGAAAGGGTTGCCCTCGGACATAATTCCAAGATTGGCTGTTGGGGGAATAATTTCTCCCCTACTCGAAGCTGCACAACTTCCCTCCCTCCATCGGTGTCGGGGAGTCTGTGGGACTCGGGACAGCAGTGAGCAGCCGCAGCATCACACTGCAGTGGCCACAGAGCGGAGGAGAGGAGCGCGTGTTCACTCCTTGCACATCATTGCTTTCTGAGTAGAAACACATTAAGACCAGGCCTGACGTAGTCTAAATTCGTATCAAGTTGGATGACCAAAAAATCTTTCTATTTCGGGTGTTTAGCCGGTTACAGACGCATGAATTGTACAAAATAAATAGATATTCTCGAGATTAGTGTCGAACGGCAGCTGCCATACCCTATACGCACACCGCTGGCTATTCATTATGTCATTACCACCTTAGCATTTAGATATAAGGTCGTCTACTTCAGAACAGGTAGGCTACTCTTTTCATCGTTAGATGGCGTCAGCTCCCAATGAATAACGTGGATGCAATGCCTTAAGCATCTTGTTTTTGAAGCATAATTTATCAAGCATACCAGTAGGCTATAAGAGAAACAGGGGCGGTGCGTCCCATTGGGCAAGTCGGGCAGTTGCCCAGGGCCTCGGCCACCAGGGGGGCCTCGTCGTATTTACATTTATTTGTATTAATTAAAATAAATCACTTGTCATTGTAAACTAATGGCAATTAAAATTAAGCATGAAAACACAATTCTTTAATTCTATTCTGTATAGCTAAATTTGATCTTAAATCCAGCATGGAACATATTATGATTCAGGTCATGACGTTTCTGTCAGGAGAATTTGTCGTGTGGTGGAGTGTGTAGCCTATGATCTAGCGGATCTATGATTGAACGGGGGAGGAATTATTAACTGGGTCGTCTTAGTTATACTATCAGGGCTTGGAAATACAGTGACTTGCTAAAGTAGGGAAATGGCTTGTAGAACATAACATTTAATCATTTCAGTTAATCAAACATCTGCAAGACCCAGTGAAATGTTATGAGCTAGCTAGCAAAATAACGCTAGCATCGCTAACAACAACATTACCAATTCAACTTTGGTAGTGTAACCAAGCTCTTTGTAAGTTCGTTTTAGATTTATATGATCGTGTGGACAATAATACACGGGCGCTGTCTCTTTTCATATCTTGTATTTTGCTGTAAGATCGGCTGTAGGCCTACTCGTGCATTGCTCTTGGTACCCAGAATGCCCTGCGGAAGCTGAAAAGCTACTAAATTAAGGTAATTAGCTTAGTTAAGTAATCGTTGTTTGAAGTTCTATTGTTGTGTTCGTTCTGTTTTTATATGTGTAATAATATGTGGTCTATAGTTTAAATAATTTGAGTGTTCACCATGATTGCGAATGTTGTTTATTAAGATACGTATCCAGTTGTCGGTCAGCCACAGGACAAGTGCAAAGTGAACGTAGGTAGCCGGGCTTTTTCGAGATATTATCTAAAGAGTTTTTGTGAGGAGTGTTTCCTCGCTTTCTTGGAGGGTCTTTAGGTTGGCGCAGGAAGGGCCAACACTGGTTGTACATAGATGTGGTTGGGATGTAATGGTCACTGGGTAAAAGTGTGAATGACGTACAGAATTTGCACTGGTGAACTGCGGTGGGAGTGTTAACATGAATTTGTCAATACATTGTAAAACGAACTTTGGAAAACCATTAAAAACCGTTACATACCGGATCACAAGTACTAAAGGCTCCTGGGTTGTCAGCGGCTTAATCATAGTCACGTGACATGTCCGGAGACCTGGAGAGCAGCAGGCTGTTGGGGGTAATGTCTCACACCCTTGAGACGCAGCAAAAGCTTGCAAATGTACCTTCCCGCATTGTTTTGGATCACCTCAGATGAGAAAAGGAAAGATATCAACACAAACTGTAAGTGTCGGCGTCTAACACAACAACCTAACTAATTTGCTAATTTTATCTCACTACGACCACTGCAGTTGGTCGCCTCGATACACAACAAACTATGTCAAACCGATTACATAAAGATGTGTTTTATGGCTAAAAATACGATCATTAATATACTTGTGTTTAACTTTACTTGTGCTTAGCGTGTTCGCTGCAAATACGCTGCCCTCCCCGGAGACAGAGGTAGCCTAGCGTTACGGTTAATCTTCTCCTCTCTATATTTTCTTTATCGGACGGAATTCTGTAGAAACACAGTCCAGGATTGTCTCCTCTGCAATTACTGCATCCGATAGCACAACAACTATCCGGCATTATGCCTAAACAAAAGCAGCAGACTCAACGTAAATGTATGACTTTATAATGGGTGGCGGGCAGCGGAAAGTATTTTTTGCCCTCCAGGGGGGCGTTTATTTTAATGTTGTGAAACATTAACAGCATATCTAAGATTATTAAGATTATTAGTAGTGCAACTACATGACTCTGAATTGTTAACAAAAATGTATCTTACTGTCTTCCACTACTTACTATGAGGAACTGCACTTGTAAATCTCACTTTAAGCCACTAGATGGCGGGATTGAGGCGCAACCCAATGGTGGCATTTTAATAGTAATATTTTAAAAACTGCTTCCATAGCGCAGTCATTTATTAGCTTCATTGGTAACATTAATCTGCAATGAATCAAAGTATTAATTAGTCAATCATCGCAAAAAATATAATGGTATTGTTATTTTAAAGGAAACTTTTATAAAATGAGCGATGTGAATGAATGAGATGGTGCAAGATCTGGTGAGAATGTTGGTGAATTAATGTTGGTGGTGGTCGGAGGGTAGCTGAGGCTACAGTTGTAGTTTACCACCACTCGTATGACTGTGTCTGAATGAATAATGAACTCTGTTCATTAAGCTCTTTGAGTGCCGCTAAGGTAGAAAAGCGCTATATAAATGCAATCCATTATCTTAATTATTATTAGATCTAGCTCGACTAACAAACGTGAAGTTCACAATGCTGTTTGTCTGTTGCATAGCAACAACCACTATTTACAGGGACTATTTTCTCTCGGCAATGCGATACACAACGTTTGTTGGCTATAACTATTTTGTGCTGAAAGGCAGCTTACTATTTATTTACTATTTATAATGTCTCTGGTAACCGTATTATAAAGGCAATAAGGTACGAGAGGCAGTACTCTATCGTCAATTAGCTAAGTACGTGTTCCAGGGTTTGCCGGAACACCTAACAACACCCTTGAACACGTAGCACTACTTTATTGACGACGAGGTACTGCTTCTCGTACCTTATTACTTAACTATGGTATTGACGCGGAGCCCAATGGCGCTGTCGAAACAGTGCCCCTTAAAAACCCGTTCCATAGGTCTGCGCTTTACCATCGACATCTGGTGGTTTACTCAGAGGAACTGCACTTGTAATTCACACTTTGAACCCTTAGATGGCGGTATTGGACCGCAGCCCTATGGAGCTGTCGAAACAGTGCCCCTTCAATTTATACTTTTGCATTAGAAGAAAGAGAGGCAGTGGAGATTGGTCTGCCGCAGAGAATTTTTAAAGAGCCCTTGTCCGCCCTCTCCTTTCGTTGGAAAAGACAAGCGTTTGCATAGCTCAACCTCCTCTTGGTTGTGCAGTGTCTGTCCCCGTCTGTTATCTTTGGAGACGAGCTCAGATGAATACAAGGGCACACGCCAGTATGCGTGGACGAATAGATAAGAAACTTATTACGCCTTATTACTCAAAGCTAATACGCGGTCAATTTTCTTCGAACATTAGAACATGAACGATGTATTTGTCTGTTTTCTTCCCATTTTCAGCTTTTTTCTACTACTGTTCCGCCTGTACAGCAAATTAGGTAACTTTCGGTTTCCTCATTTGTCACATTAAAAGCCCTGAACAAATGCTTTATTTCTAGTTATACGCTAGATGCTCTATTAGTTGGTTTGCCCTGATTAGTAATAATCAAAAAGCAATACCAAGTAAAACAAAGAAAACACAAAATTATGTCTGTAACTTTATTGAATACAGATGCTTGACAAAATACTGTTAGAGAGAGAGAGAGAGAGAGAGAGAGAGAGAGAGAGAGAGAGAGAGAGAGAGAGAATGTGTGTGTGTAGGGGTGGTGTGTAACTGATGAGTTCAAAAGTGGAGTGAAAGACAGAGAGAGAAAGAGCATGGGTATGCATGCATGATGTTTGTTACACATCTGAACAACAGCCGCATAGGAGTTTCCGTGATAGCCACTGGAGAAACCTGTCAATCATAAGAAAAAACATCAAATGTAATCTGCCATACCAGTACGCATTCTCTCATCCTTACACTGAGGGTCTTGATGTCTTCACCCACATTCTACTACCCCCTTCATTTAGCCTTTCTGCTATCTGCCCTCACCTCTTTCCCACATTCTTCTTTTTCTTCTTCTTCTCCTTCACACCATTTTTGGTCTCATCCTCTTTCTCACTGACTTCCTCCACAGTCAGTGGTTGGATGTACAAGATCGCTTTGGCCTTCTCCTCCCCTTTGCCAGTCGTCTCTTCCATCATATCCTGAAAGCAGAACACATGCTTACATGGAAGAATCACTGAGCTGAGAACAAATGGCAATGAACCAATACAAATCCTGATTCTTTTCAAGCCTCATTCGTAATCATTGTGCATAATGTGATTTACGCTTTAACAGTGTCATCATACATTTGCCTGTGATGATGATGATGATGATGACTCCACCTGCTGGAGCTCTTCCAATCCTCCTGCGAGCTGCTTCTTTGCATTAGCGCTGAAGTAGGGGATTCGTTCCAGACGACTGAGGGGTAAACACCCCACAGCAGGTAGAGTCTCAGACCAGGTAGGAGCCACGACTCCAAAGGTGACACCGTTGAGGGGAGGAGTCAAAGCCCGGGGAGCCTGCTGAGGGAAGAGGAGGGCCTCGGGAGTAGGAGGAGTCAGAGGGGGAGATTCCGTAGTGTCCTCGATGCAGACAGGGACCACAAAAGTGGTCTCTGTCTCAGATAGATCCTGGGGAGACACCAGTCACAAGAAAATACATCACCTTTTGGCATGTGCGACCAGGGATCTTTCGATGGCTCTTTAGGATGATAATCAACAAACTAAATAGCTGAATAAATGAAACGTACAGTCTCTGTACTGATTACTTACAAAGCTTTGGATGGAAGACTGTGGTGAGGAACGACACACCTCGGGTGGTATGATCCTCTCAGTGCAGGCCCTGCAGGCCTTGCACAGCTTCTTCACCTCTCTCTGCCATTTCTCCACGCCCGTTAGATTGAGATCAGCTTTGCAGCCCTTCTCGACCGATTTGATCAGCGCATCGAAATCTTCGATGACTTCAATATAATTCTGCGCCTGAATCTTCTGAAGCCTGCTGCCTTTGATTATAACAAGGCTTCTCCGAGACACACCCATCAGCAGGCCTTGTCCCTGGCTCTTTACACGAGACAACTCTTTGAAGTACGCGTTACTTTTCAGGATCTCCTCCTTGGTTCTCCAAAGGTCCTGTTCCAGGGCAACCAGGGATTCATCGAACCTTTTCATCACTCTTGTGACACGGGACGGCCTGTCGCACCTCTTCTTTTTGTGTATCATGGTGGGGCGCATGTCATAAGTGGAAGGCTCGGCTCTCACAGACGAAGGAAGATGGGCCTGGGCTCCGTAATCCATAACATGATTCTAGGGAGACCAAGAGTAAAGTACAATGTGCAGGAACAGGCAGAGAGGAGTCATATGGTGAGGGAGGTCAGGTGGGTCAGATAGCTGAGTGGTTAGGGAATCAGGTCAGATAGCTAGCTCTTGCCAGGGGCAGAACAGAGTGGTTAGGGAATCAGATACTGGGTCAGATAGCTGAGTGGTTAGGGAATCAGATAGCTAGCTCTTGCCAGGGGCAGAACAGAGTGGTTAGGGAATCGGGCTATTAATCAAAAGATGGCCGGTTCCATTCCTGGCCGCGCCAAATTAAGTTGTGTCCTTGTATTGCTTTTGATGCACAGACTTACCAGAAAATCTTCATCGTCAAACGAATGGAGCGACAGATGGTCCCCATTTTTTGAATGCTTTCGATTGGTCCCATCAAGTTCAACTCTGGTCCCATCAAGTTCAACTCCCTACAATAGAGACCAAAGTCACTCAGAGCTATTTGTATATGTTTGATGATTAACCATTTAAGTTTATGTAAAAAAAAAGGATCTTACCAATTCGGTGTCATCCCTTTCACCTATAGCTATGCATACAACTACTGACCAGAAAATCTGCCTCATCAAAGGAACAGAGGGAAAGATGATCATCCCCATGTTTCCAATCCTTCTCCATGGTCCCATGGTCAACTTCCTACATTATAGACACAGTCACTCAGAGAGCTATTTGACCATGTTTGCTGTTTAAACATTTAAATTGAAGTTGATAAAAGGCTCTTACCATTTCAGCGTCATCCATCTCTCTGAGATCCACTGTCCCGACGTCGACGGTGATCGGGATCATCAAACTGTGTGTCAGATAGATCGTTTTTTTTAAATCGAATCTCTGAAAAACACTGCAGCTATGGCCAATAACAGTGATTATGGGAAAGTGTTATTAGAGAGGAGATGATATTGACGGTAACTGCATTACAGAAGTGTGGATTCAATGTAGCATTAAATTCCGTTACATGTAAGATTATATTAATGTGTTAAGAAGAATTAGCTACTCACCGAAAAGCACTAAATTGGCTGATTAGCTTGGGAAAATCTTCAGAAAAAGCTTACTGCTCACTTGTTCCAAGAAGTGTTATGTAGGTAACTCTGTAATGTTACGTTCAAGTATGAATATACACCATTATTACGTTGTAGCCTACGTCATAATGAGTAGCAGCATTTGGACATAAACTACTTGTATACAGATATTTATACAGTAGCCTATATCACTTTAAATAAATATAGGCTACGTCAATATTCGTCATTTGGTCATTCCGATTGTGCTTTCTGTAAGATGTGAATGGCATGAACAATGACACCGTTTTTTCAGTTTTTAAATAATCAGTTTCCATTATATAATATATAGCCAGCAATAAAATACAATTTGGCAATACAAAGGTTCTCTACATATTATTATCTCTGCCTGACTGATAAATTATTAATTGGTTGTATATGCCAACTGTTTTAAGACGGGTAAAGTTGGAAATATATTCACAGATTCGAACTTCCCTAAGCAATAACTAATTACAGAAACGTTATTAAAACACCAACGCCACCGTTTTCCAACCGTTCCAAACATTTACCAGGCAATGTGGATTAAATAAAGTATAAAAATACAATGTTACTAATATTATACAAAGTAAATAATAATAAGTAAATAAGAATTACTCAACAAAAACACAAAATTGGCTGATTAGCCTGACAGAAAATCTCCTAAGAAAGCTGTACTGCTCACCTGCTTGTTCAGAAGAAATGTGAGTAAGCTCTGTAATGTTACAATAAAGTATGCACATAACCCATTATTACGTTTTTTGTACGTCATTATTAATTTATATAGGCCTCAGTCAATATTTCTCATAATAAATGTGCATATACAAACAATATCATTTAAATCACTCCAATAAATTATATGCAAACAAATGGGGGGGACTCTACCAGCTACCAAATCTCACGCCAAGGTTTCTTGAAAAGTTGGCAGCCCTGGTTTTATTGTTCTCAATTTATTATATTAGTAGATGCAAGATTATAACCGAATGTATGGGCATGGCTGTGAGCAAAACAACTGCTGCAGTGCATCGACATGTAATATAAAGCTTTTGAAACAACGCAGCAATCAAATTATTTAATAGTTGCGTCTTTCTAATTGCCATTAGTTATGAGACTACTAGTGCACAACGAATTATATAAACCCTTAAAAGTCGTTTTCAAGGCATCCAGAGAAAGGGTGTAGGCTATTGTCGACTTGTTGTAGCACACGAACATACAAATCCACCTAATTATTTTATAGTTTAGCAGCGGGACTTCTCAGCAATTCTCCATTGAATTGAATGATATCCCCGGCAAACAGGAAGTTCAAATACAACGAAAGTAAGAAAAGTGGACGGGGCGGAATAAGGTGAATTAGCTAGCTCTAGCTAGGCTAGCTTCCGGCTAGATTCCTACGATTCCTGGATTGCTAGAACTCATGTCATATTGCTAAAAGTACTAATCCACACTGTACTAATTCCAGTAGTAGGCAGTCCTAAATCCTAAATTCTAGTAATGTACCCCCGGCATGGAGCTACAGACGGCTTCCTCCAGGTAAGTATAATGTGCACACTACTCTGCTATCCTAGTTCTCCGAAGCTAGCTGCCAGTTAGCTACAGTAAATACTTCGTCAGCTTTGTTAATGTAACCCTTGTCTTTGCTTATAGTCCAGTCATTTTATGATAAAAAGAAAGGACAAATTGCAACAGAAGCAAACTCAACGGTGCATAATCTAATTAGGTATATGCTCATTTGCATAAATACCACATCAGATCTAAACTTTGGGTAGGCCTTTAGCCAGGTGAAAATGTCTTGTTGACATACAACAGTAAAATACTTAATGTTAAGGCCTGAATGGAACCCATTTAGGCTACCCATGAGCAGTAATACAGAGGTAGGAAGAAGTAGGCTACTTTAAACCAGCCTTTTAATTATTATTGCAGAGATGGGGTTTGGGGCTGGGGGTTGTTGGGTCGTTTCACCAATAATAGTCATACCACAGCTCAACACATCCAGATGTTCCCAATAAATTGTAGTTGATCACCAGGTATGTTTTATTAATGTAGGTTGAATAATCCATGTAGAAGAAACAAAAGGAAATCTTTCTTACCTGAGTGACAGCTTAGTGACAGTTGATTGACAGTTGAGTGGACCTTGAATAAATTACTCTCTCAATGCCTGATGCCCCTTCACAGACTCTGCGGTGAGCAGGAGGATTAACGGGGAGCACAAGGAGAAGGATCTGGAACCCTGGGATGGAGGAGAGACGCATTCCTCCGACAGCCTGGAGTCTCTGTCTGGACACAGACGTGGGAGGGACGAGAGACACACACTACACACACACACACACACACACACACACACAGACACACACACTCTTCTCACCCTCTCTGTGTTCCTCCAGTCTAACGGTTGGGACCCCAACGACATGTTCAAGTACAATGAGGAGCAGTACGGCGTCAAGTCGACATACGACAGCAGCCTCTCCACATACACGTAAGATCTGCCCTCCTCTCTATGGATCTCTCTTTCTATGTATCTCTGTGTGACTGTGGGGACCACAGTCCACCGCAGTTAGGATGGAAGTGAGGATAGTTTCAGTCTGGTCAGTCAGACTAAACCTAGGTTAGACCAGCACAGTGTTTAAACAGCCTTTATTGAAGTGAACTGGTGTCATCTAGCCAGTCTTGTCAGGTGAGGGATTAAGGCAGGGGTCAGGACCAGGGTCATGCATGCTGGCCTGTGGAAAGATATCAGTCCCCCTACACACATCAGGTCCACAAGGCATGCTGGGAACTACTGGAGTATGTGTGGGGGAGGGGAGGCGGAGCAGGGGTGGTCCTGATCAAAGGAAAAGAAGAATTGCTTTGTTAACTTCCTGTCGTCCCTCTCTCCCTCCCTCCAGTCTCCAGCGATGTAGCACGTTCAGATGCCCCACATGGTGGTTAACCAGTCCAAACACTACAGACCAGGTAAAGGTCAGAATACTCACTGCCTCTCTCTTTCTCTCTGAGCCTCTCTTTGTCTCTGAGCCTCTCTTTCTCTCTCCCTCTCTACTTCTGTCTTTCTCCCTCTTTCCTCCATTCTCTCTCTTCCTGCCTCCCCATCTCTCTCTATCTCCTCTCCATCTCTCTCCCTCTCTCTTCATCTCTCCCCCCCCGCAATCTCTCTAAAGCGACTACCGGTCAGTCATTCCCTGGCATCTTTGATGTAGTTTTAGTGTTTCTCTCTGTGTACCCAACAGCTACAGTACCCAACATGCCTCAGCAAAGGTCAGACCATCATCACGCCCAGGGCACACCCACCATGATGCACCCGGCCACGGGCCCATCGTGGCTCAGTGCCCCGGCTACTCCACCCAGTACTTCACCTGCAGCCCGCAGCAGTTCACCAGCCAACCCTGGTGCAGCAGATCCCCCGCACTTCCAGTCCCAGGTACACACACACACACACACGCATGCACACGCTGTCTCTTTCTGTCAGTCAATCAGTCAGTCACTCATGCTCTCTTCTCTCTCTCACACACACATGCTCTCTTTCTCTCTCACACACACTCTCTCTCTTGTCTCTCTCTGTCTGTCACACAGGCCCAGCATGTGTTCAGCCCGGTGATGCAGGGCAGCCCAGTGATGCAGGGCAGCAGGATGATGGCTCCTCCCACCCACAGCCAGCCTGGCCTGGTGCCCTCCTCCACCAGCCAGTACGGAGAGCAGACACACACCATGTATGGTACGTACATCACCATGGTAACAGTGTGACTAAACACCCTCACCTGTCTTAACATGTCATGTTATTTGGTGGTTTGATTGACAGCTGTTGTCCCCTCCCCTACAGGAAGGAGTGACGTCCATGACCACTCACTGGAGTCGTCTCTACTTCATGACCTTCTATATTGTTACTATGGTGAGTTGTGTGAGTGTGTGTGTGAACTTTAGGTGTGTGTTTGTTCGTGTGGGGGGATAACATGTTGATCTCCCCCCGCTGCCCAGGTGGTGATGACCATCATCGTGGCGTTCATCCTGGACACGTTTGTGTTCCGTATGAACTACAGTCGCAAGAGAGCCTGTGGAGGACCCGGAGGGTGAGATGCTTGTGTGTGTTGGGCTCTCAGAGTGTGTGTGTGTGTTGGGCTCTCAGAGTGTGTGTGTGTGTTGGGCTCTCAGAATCTCTGTGTGTGTGGACCCCGTAGGATCATGTATGAGTTAGTGTGTGTGTGTTTTGGAAGCATGTGTAAGTATGTGTGTTTTGGAAGAATGTGTAAGTATGTGTTTGTTTTGGAAGAATGTGTAAGTATGTGTGTGTTTTGGAAGAATGTATAAGTATGTGTGTGTGTTGGAAGATTGTGTAAGTATGTGTGTGTGTGTGTGTTGCAGATGAGAACAGCATTGTGTTTGAGGCGGAAGTGAGTCGTGACGAGGCTCTGACCACTCTGGAGCTGTACAAGCAGACCAGCCCTGGACTGTCCTCCCTCAACTCTCTCCAGGGAGTCCTGCTGGCCATGGACCGCAGCGGGGTGAGACCCTACACACACACACACACACACACTACACACACACTCCAGGCTCTGCTAGCCGCTAGCTGACAGCTCCTGTGTTTCCAGCACTTGTCTCTGGTGTACCTGGGGAGGCGGTCCAGGACCAAGAGTGACCTCAGCATGAAGATGTACGAGGAGCCAGGAACAGGAACCACAGACTCTCCCTCCTCATCTCCAGGTGGGATGTCACTTACCTGACCAACGACCACGGCCTCGGGGCTGTCCTGGCCTGCTACTTTTTAAAACTTTTATATCTCCTTATTCTGTAAGTGTATTATAATGTATCTGGTGTATTGAATAATTAATCTTTTTATTAAACTGGGTTTAAAGGGGTCCATTGGAGGCTCCTCTCTGTCCTCGTCTCAGTACTGAAGGTCCAGTCAGTGCAAGCTGGAGGAACATCACAGTGTCTGGCTTCACCTCCTTGAGAGGAGAAGCCCTCAGGGCAGTAGGTCAGACAGCTACAAACGGTACAGCACAGGAAAAAGTGCACTGAGCCCAGAATATTCCAGAATATTTTCTTTAGTTTGTTCCGGGTCTGTCGTCATTCTGAGGCCCAGTCCCGGCGTGTTCCGGGTCCGCCTCAGGCTGAGCCCACGCTGATCTTGCCCAACTCCGTGAGCAGCGCCACGATGATGAAGACCGCGTAGAAAGATGCTGTAGGACCGGCCCAGGTGGAACCGGCACAGGGGCACGATGACGAAGGACAGAACCAGGGACAGGCCCAGAGAACCTGCTAGGACTCACATCAGCAAACCTGCCAGATCCAGCTGAAGAAGAATAGGTAAGAGGAATGAGAACACTGATTCCTGGTGACGTAGATCTCTGAACAGATATCCGCAGGGACGTTTACCTGCAGGACTTTGTTGTGGGTGTAAAGGTGTTGCAGCAGACAGCCGAGCCCCACGCCAAACAGCATGTCTGAGAGAAACCTGGTCAAGGAAAGTCTCCCTGCTCTAGGCTCCTCACCCCATTTACATTTATTCATTTAGCAGACACTTTTATCCAAAGCCACTTCCAAGAGAGAGCTTTACAAAGTGCATAGGTCACTGATAATAACAACAAGATAGCCCCAAAACAGAGAGAGAGAGGTAAGAGAAATACTCTACCACTAAGCCAGAAAAGAAAGAAGGGTGGAAGGGTCAGATGGATTTCAGAGTATAACCACCAAGCTGTATCTAAGGTGTAGTTTCTCTATTGAAGACTCAAATTGCAACCCTGCTACGACTGGCTTCCTGCATGTCAGACCTTAGTCATTTTACACTTGGTGGACTTTGTGTTTTAGAAGGTGGAATTATGAACTAGAGCGAAGCTTCACCCGACTCATTGGTACATAGCTACATTGCTAACTCCCTTATAGACTATACACCAGCTACAACACTGCCATCATCAAATGCAGGCCTATTGGAGGTCACCAGAAGCAGTCATAAGAATATTGGTGATTTGATTACAGTTCCCACAACTATGGAACAAATTACCCAGAAATATTAGGGAAGCAAACATGCTAGACATTTTTCAAAGACATCTTAAAACCTACCTTTTTACCCAAGCATTTAAGTCATTTGATCTCAGAAGGGTTCTACTACTTTTATTAGTTATATTATTGTTTTTATACATTTGCTATTTTCATTATTACTTTTATCACTTGTATTATTGTTTTTATACATTTGCTATTTTCATTATCACTTGTATTGTTGTTTTTATAGATTTGCTATTTTCATTATTACTTTTATCACTTGTTTTACTGTTTTGATTGATTTGATGTAAAGCACCTTGAGCTACAATTCTTGTATGAAATGTGCTATAGAAATAAAGTCTCTGTGGCCTGATGTCGTCACGCAGGGAGTTTGTGTTGGACAACTTTGTTTTGGAGCGAAGCTTCATCTGACTGCTCAACAAATCCAAGGTGTACTTTCTCTATTACTGGCTGCTACTGCATGTCAGACCTTAGTCATTTTACACTTGGTGGACTTTGTGTTTTGGAAGGTGGAACTATCAACTAGAGCCACTCATTGACACTGCAAAGCTTCATCTGACTGATACAAACATTGTGTGTTAGGTACGGGACAGCTTGGGCACTTCAGTATGCCTCAGTGAAGCTGGACAAGAGCTAGAGATCCTAACAGTCAAAACACTTGTGGCCTGATGTCGTCATTACATTGTTTTGGAGCAAAGCTTCATCTGACTGCTCAACAAAAGCCGCTCCACACCTCTCCTTCCCTGTAGCTCCTCCTACTTATTGTGACAACTAGGAACTAGAGTGAAGCTTCACCTGCCTCACCTGCCACCTGACTTCGAAGCTTCATCTGATAGCTCCTCCCCCCAACAGTGACCAAAAATGGTGACAGCCCAAACCCCTCCCTCTTTCCCGGTGGCCCCTCCTCCTTTCCATTAGGCCCCTCCCCCTTTTAGCCAGTGGCTCCTCCCTCCTCACCAAAATTCAGAAATTTTCAGCTGCCTCACCGGCCAGCTACAACAAACTTGTTTTCAAGAACTTACGGAAAATTTGGAAAAAATACCCTGTTGATGCCTTCCTGGATTCGATGACCTCTTAGATTATTGTTGCGAATCACCGGGGGGGGAGTTTGCCCCCCTGCCTCGTGTAGCCGGGGCCGCTCCAGACAACCGTGGGTGACTACTCAACCCGACCGTGGTTGAGGATTCGAACCGGAAATTTGTGAACACCGAGTATCCAGCTACTCTTTATTATTCACGCCCTTAGACTGCCACACCACTGACGCCCTTCACAGAAAAGTACTTTCTCCGGGCGATCTTGACATGCATTTCCATGACAATCTGGACTTTGAAATTTGACAGCCTGGATTCCAAACAAATAAACCTCTTGCTTGTAAGGCTGTGTCCCTCACCTGGAACCCATTGACACTCGTCTTGGGTATTTCACTGGAAGACTTGCACAATGACTTCAATTCCAAATCACATGTGGGTGGGGATTCAACTAGCCATGTCACAACTTCCATCTAGCCAATGACTCATCATTAACGACCGCCACTAAATTATGGCCATATCATTCATTTTCTCCAAGTGCTTAAAAACTTTGCCTTCCTGGGAATCAATCCTTCAACCTTATGATCTCAAGGCAGCCACTCTCCTCACTGAGCCATCCAGGATATAACATAGATTTTCTCCGGGCTTTTTTCAAGTGCCTTACCAATCTGTGTTTTAAAATAGGCTGTCCTGAGAATCAAACCTTCAACCTCTAAGTTACAAGACAGCCTCTCTCCTCTCTGAGCTATTGGGCCTTGAAAGACTTCCATGCTCTTCTTGGGTACTTGGCTCTGCAAATCTGTTCTACATTTTAAAAGCTAACAGTAGGGTGGATTCAAACCAACAACCTCTTGTTTACCAGACAACGTCCCTCCTCTATGAGCCATTGGGACTGGCATGCTACGGTGACCACTCTTGGATACTTGGTAAATCATTTCTCTGGCGCCACACAGCTGCTCACAATCGCCCACTTGCACACCTGGCAACCGTTTACTTTGATTGGCAATCAGATCAGCATTACTTGCCCATACATGTCTCGTAACATGCCACTGGGGGGCGCCACAGAACCAGGCGGGGGGAGGGAATGACTTCCCCCCTACCCCCCAATTTTCAGAAAAACCTGGAAAACCTGAAAATTGGGGGGTAGGGGGGAAGTCATTCCCTCCCCCCGCCTGGTTCTGTGGCGCCCCCCAGTGGCATGTTACAAGACATCTATGAGCCATTGGGACTGGTAGGGTATGGTCACCGTGCTTGGATACTTGCCTCTGCAAATCTGTTCTAGATTTTAAAAACTGACGGTTGCTGGAAATCACATTTCTATGAGCCATTGGGATTGATAAAATGTGGTAAAAGCTCTTGGGTATTTGCCTCTGCAAATCTGTTCTAGATTGTAAAAACTAACAGTAGTCTGGATTCAAACCATCAACCTCTTGTTTGCGAGACAACGTCCCTCATCTATGAGCCATTGGGACTAGTATGATATCAACACCACTCTTGGATACTTCAAATTATTTCTCTGGCGCCACACAGCTGCTCACAATGAAGTGTTCCATATTGCTGTCAGGTGAGTGAGGAGGGTGAAAAACACAGCAGCAGATGGTAGACCAGTGTAAAAATGAGTGTGCTTGTCATCATTTAAAATACAATCAGACAGATTGCCAAACATACAATCTTGCAGGCGTTTTTCTTGATATTCCAATTTATTTTCCAGCGAAGCCACTTTTCTCTTCAATTCAGCATTTTCATTTTGTAGCTGGTCAATGTCTGCCATTGACATATCTGTACCCACAGCAGTGCATCCTTCTTCAGGGTCAGCATTAGTGACCTCTATGGAAGGAGAATCAATGGACTCAACATCTGATGGTCTAATCTGTCTCCTCTGGTACCTCTTCAACTTGTCTGACCTGAGCCCAACGTCAGTCTGCTCATTAGCTTCACTTTGACAGATTTTGTAGTTGGTGCCATATTATCCAGCAAATACTAACCCGATACAAACTAACACTGACCGGAAGTTTACTTCGGGCCAAGCTCATAACCTTGGCAACAAGAGTACGTTCGATGAAAGCGTCTATAGTTTAAATAATTTGAGTGTTCACCATGATTGCGAATGTTGTCTAGTTAGATAGGTATCCAAGCTGTCCATCAGCGATTGAGCTGACGCGACAGTAATGTTGGTAGTTGGAAAGTACGGCTTACATTCCGCGTCACAAGCACAAAAGGCTCCTGGGTGGTCAGCGGCTTATAGGGGGCCTCAAAATTGTCCTTTGCCCAGGGCCTCCAATTAGCTAAAACTGACCCTGAAGAGAAATGAAACCTTACAAAGGTAAAAAGAGACACAAGGTGGTCACTCTGTCCAATTGTGTGGATTTTTAATTGCCCAGCATAGTTTCAACAACAACCTGAGACAGATACAGAGGAAAGGCAGTTGAATTGGCATTTATTTCACATTTGCAAATTCACTTCCAAAACTAAAACTTATTTTCTTACAGAGGTAACCTCTCCACTGACTCCAACCATGTTTGTTGATGGGGAAACGTAACTATAGTACAGGTGTGCCAGTTCTTTGGTACTGCCATTACACAATAATGATAGCCATATCACTCCCTCTCTTGCTGTGTGTGTAGTTAGAGGGTGTCGTTGGGGAGCAGAGAGTTGAACCCTAAATGCAAACATTATTAACAATCTATCGCTCACTATCAATTGGGCTTCACCAGTCCCACTACTGGTCTACAAGGAAACACACCGTAATACACACACACAGGCGCACGCACACACACACACACACACACGGTCCCTCACAGTAACTCCTTTGACATAACTATAAAATCTTGAGCCTTGAACACTTTACTGGTTTTCAGTTACACGGCGATTGAATTGGTTCCCTATTAGTTCATCAGAACAAACCCTGAATTATGAAATGAGAATGAAATAAATCATTGAAGACTGAATACAGTGGGTCATATTTACAAGTGTACAGTGTGTGGGCGCTACGGTAAGTATTAGAAGAACGTTTCTCTGCAGAGGGGGCAGGTGGACTTGTTGCTGGAGGTGAACCACTTGTACTGTGAAGGAAAGAGAAGGATGGAGAGAAACAAAGAGACCATGTTATTGTATTGTATTGATAGAGGGAGAGGTACCGAAAGCCAAGCAATAAGCAACATGCAATACACCTGTGATCAGATCCGACAGCAATACAAGACAATACCTCATGGCACATTCCATTGAAATACATATCAAGTGTGTGTGTTTAGATGTGTGTGTGTGTGTGTTTAGATTGTGTGTGTGTGTGTGTGTGTGTCTCACCAGGCAGGCAGAGTGGAACTTCTTCTTGCAGGTGCGGCAGGCCTTCTTGGGCAGGGAGTAGTTGGAGCCGTGGATGACGGAGAAGCAGATCATGCAGTCCTCCACGCCCTCGAAGCGCTTGTCCACGTTGTTCTTCCACAGAGCCAGGCCCTCCATGATGCTGCCGTTCTACGCACACACACACACACACAAACAGGCTTAACACAGCATTCTAACCACAGCCATAGATATGGTACATAAGTGTGTTCCTACCTGGTGTGTGAGGTATACTGTGTGTGTTCCTACCTGGTGTGTGAGGTATACTGTGTGTGTGTGTGTGTGTGTGTGTGTGTACCTGGTGTGTGAGGTATACTGTGTGTGTGTGTACCTGGTGTGTGAGGTATACTGTGTGTGTGTGTGTGTGTGTACCTGGTGTGTGAGGTATACTGTGTGTGTGTGTGTGTGTGTGTGTGTGTACCTGGTGTGTGAGGTATACTGTGTGTGTGTGTGTGTGTACCTGGTGTGTGAGGTATACTGTGTGTGTGTGTGTGTGTGTACCTGGTGTGTGAGGTATACTGTGTGTGTGTGTGTGTGTACCTGGTGTGTGAGGTATACTGTGTGTGTGTGTGTGTGTGTGTACCTGGTGTGTGAGGTATACTGTGTGTGTGTGTGTGTGTGTGTACCTGGTGTGTGAGGTATACTGTGTGTGTGTGTGTGTGTGTGTGTGTGTGTGTGTGTACCTGGTGTGTGAGGTATACTGTGTGTGTGTGTGTGTACCTGGTGTGTGAGGTACGTGCTGAGCTGCAGCATCCAGTTCCTCCACTGCTGCACGGCGACGCCCACCCTGCGGCCGCTCTCCACGGTGATGGAGCCCAGCGGGTAGTTCTGAGGCAGCTGGATCACCAGCTCGATGTAGATGTCATCCACCGAGTAGGTCGCGATCACCTCCCGGGCGGCGGAGCGCGCCTTCACCTGGGGTGGGGCGAGGGGGGTGGGGCGAGGGGGGTGGGGCGAGGGGTGAGGGGTGAGGGGTGGTGGGGCGGTGGGGTGTGAGTGTTCAGGACATTTCTAGGCGTACGTCTTCAATGTAGAATGGGATCATTGGACATAATGCTGCTAAGGGTCTGTGTGATACACACGCACAAATACACAAACACACACGTTCCGCAGGTCCTAACTCACGGTCATGCTGTCGAAGGTCTGGGTGCTGGAGTGGACCGAGGAGATCTCCTGGGCTGAGAGCACGGGGCTGACGTATCTGCTGGTGAACTTGTCCACGGCCGTGCACACCCTCTTCTCCTGGCTGGTCCACCACAGGCGCACCATGGCCGGCAGGTCCTGCACCGCGCTGTAGTACACGCCACAGGCCAGGTGGGGGAGCTCCCACTGCACGCCCTCGCTCTCTGGAGACACGAGGGGAGGGGGAGAGAGAGACAGACGGATACAGAGAGGGGGAGAGTGAGAGAAAAACAGAGAGATGAGTGGAGTGAGAGAGACAGGAAGGGAGTAAGAGAGTTGTATGTGAGTTTAGTCATTCCTTCATTGTGCATTTTCTACCAAACAAACCAACAGACCTAGGAAAACAAAGCTCAGTTAATTGTATCAATGTTTTCCTTCAAGAGTGAGGGTCTGTGTAATACTCACTGTCGACGTCCAGAGAGAGGCTCTCAGTGAAGAAGGTCTTGGTCTCCTTGGCTACAGTCTCCGCCCCCTGGCCCGGGTAGGCGGGGTTCTCGGGCATCAGTCTGAAGAGGTGGAGGAGGAGCTTGTGAAGGGAGCGGGTCTTCTTCAGGTACAGAGAGTACTGCACACGCAACTGGAGAGGGAGGAACACGGAACAGCCGGGTGAGAACAGCGCCACTCCCCCTGATCTGAAACAACTGGATAGGCAGCAGCTGTACGGAGGAGCACATGCTGTCACCCGTCTCGTTATGCTAGATCTGAGATAACCTTGAGGACAGAAGGGCCTCTCACTGTTGAGAGGTATGCACACACAAGCTAGTCTTTTGATTGCCAACGCTCAAATCAAATCAAATCAAATCAAAATTTATTTGTATAGCCCTTTTTACACGCAAGCATGTCACAGAGGGCTTCACATACGCCCATGAAAACTGCCCCTCAACCAACCTAAACCCTCAAGGAAGACAAGGAAAAACTCCCAGAAAAACTCAATGCAAGAGAAAAAAATGGAAGAAACCTCGGGAGGAGCAATTCAGTGAGGGATCCCCTCCTCCAGAAACGGTTGGTGAAAAAGAGGAGCAGAACACAGGCTAAACATAGTAATACACAGGGAAGTGCCAATGGGTTTAGAAACACCAAAATCCATTGTCCAGCTTGGTAGATGTAGGAAGGGATCGGGAAACTCGCTGTTGCCCGTCACGGAGACTAGTTTCCGGTTGGTGAATAGGTCCAGGGAACGCTAAAGGTGTTATGGAGGTAATGAAACGGGAAGTGGGACTCACGTGTGAGGGCGACGACCTGAAGAAGGTGAGGAGGAGTTTCCAGGCCAGCAGGTATCCCAGGATGCACGAGTACTCGACGCTGAGGGGCTGGACCACGGCAAACTCTCCCACCGTCACCCCCCGCCAGGATGCTCTCACACAGGTCCTCACAGGCACACAGCATCGACATGAGGGCTGCCGGGGGGGATCTACACACACACACACACACACACAAGTTAAAACCTCAAACTTAGTGAGTAGGGAAATGAGCACCCAGCCCTCACACCCAGTTCAGTGATGGCGAGGGGAGGGGAGGGGGGGACTCACAGGCAGGGCTCCTCCTGGTCGTCTTCAGCCTTGTTGCTCTCTCCATCTCCGTCACACTCTGGGAGCTGGGGCATCACCCTGCAGGGCCACAGGGAGCCGTGTCAACACCTCACACACACACACACACACACTCTGGGAGCTGGGGCATCACCCTGCAGGGCCACAGGGAGCCGTGTCAACACCTCACACACACACACACACTCTGGGAGCTGGGGCATCACCCTGCAGGGCCACAGGGAGCCGTGTCAACACCTCACACACACACACACACACACTCTGGGAGCTGGGGCATCACCCTGCAGGGCCACAGGGAGCCGTGTCAACACCTCACACACACACACACACACTCTGGGAGCTGGGGCATCACCCTGCAGGGCCACAGGGAGCCGTGTCAACACCTCACACACACACACACACACACTCTGGGAGCTGGGGCATCACCCTGCAGGGCCACAGGGAGCCGTGTCAACACCTCACACACACACACACACTCTGGGAGCTGGGGCATCACCCTGCAGGGCCACAGGGAGCCGTGTCAACACCTCACACACACACACACACACTCTGGGAGCTGGGGCATCACCCTGCAGGGCCACAGGGAGCCGTGTCAACACCTCACACACACGTTACACTCTGGGAGCTGGGGCATCACCCTGCAGGGCCACAGGGAGCCGTGTCAACACCTCACACACACGTTACACTCTGGGAGCTGGGGCATCACCCTGCAGGGCCACAGGGAGCCGTGTCAACACCTCACACACACGTTACACTCTGGGAGCTGGGGCATCACCCTGCAGGGCCACAGGGAGCCGTGTCAACACCTCACACACACGTTACACTCTGGGAGCTGGGGCATCACCCTGCAGGGCCACAGGGAGCCGTGTCAACACCTCACACACACGTTACACTCTGGGAGCTGGGGCATCACCCTGCAGGGCCACAGGGAGCCGTGTCAACACCTCACACACACGTTACACTCTGGGAGCTGGGGCATCACCCTGCAGGGCCACAGGGAGCCGTGTCAACACCTCACACACACACACTCTGGGAGCTGGGGCATCACCCTGCAGGGCCACAGGGAGCCGTGTCAACACCTCACACACACGTTACACTCTGGGAGCTGGGGCATCACCCTGCAGGACCACAGGGAGCCGTGTCAACACCTCACACACACACACACACACACACACTCTGGGAGCTGGGGCATCACCCTGCAGGACCACAGGGAGCCGTGTCAACACCTCACACACACACACACACTCTGGGAGCTGGGGCATCACCCTGCAGGGCCACAGGGAGCCGTGTCAACACCTCACACACACACGCACACACGTTACACAAACTCACATCCACACACACACACTCATCGTGTCAACATCTCACACACGCACTGTGGACGGCTGAGTAGAAAAAACACACACACACACGCAAAGACACCCCTACCCTCTATATAACCACTGCCCCTCACACACACACACACACACACACACACTCTCTCCTCTTACTTGTCCAGCATGTGGTAGACGGCGAGCTGCAGCGGGCGGGCCTTGAACAGCAGCAGAGGGCAGAGCGTGTTGAGCAGCGTCTGCAGGGCCTCGGGGAGGCGGGTCTGCTGGCCCGCCACGAAGCGCGGCGCCAGGGAGTTGTGACTGAGCTGGTGCACAGGCACCAGGCTGAGGGCCACGCCCACAGAGCGCAGCACAGCCAATGGGAAGAGAGGGTCGTCCGGCTCGGGGAAGGCGCCTACGGAGGGAGGGAGGGAGGGAGAGTGGAGGAGGTGCATGAAAAGGAGGAGGATGATGCACCGATCACGAAGGAGATGGTCTCCAGGGATACACACACACACACATCGTACCTGTGATTTTGACTGGCAGTGGAAGCAGCAGGCTGTAGATGCCTTCTGTGAAGAAGTCGGTCCATTCCCCAGCCAGCTCTGGGGGGAGCTGGTCAGCCACACCAGCAGGGGGTGCTGTGAAGAACTGGCTGAGCTTCACGATGAGCTCGGTGTTCTCGCACACAAACAGCTGGACCCAGGGGTTCCACATGCTACTGACGTTCTCACTGGCGGTCTGACAAGATGGAAGGAGAGAGGGAGAGTTAGACGTTTGAGAGAGAGAGAGAGAGAGGGGGGGGGGAGAGAGAGAGGAATAGGAAGAACGGTGAACGGTGACGACGGTCGGACGTGTGGCAGCCTCTCACCTCCAGCCAGGCCAGCATAGAGCACAGCAGGAAGTCCCACTGGCTGGCCCCGAGGATCGTGGGAGAATGAGTCACCAGCCAGGACAGGAAACCAATCATCTCCGCGCCAAGGGTCAGCTGAGCCGCGGTCACCTTGGAAAGATTGCTGACAACCGACACGCACGATGAGTGAGCTCTTCGTGATGAGTACGAAGGGCGTTCACCACGACGCGCGTGTGTGTGTGTGTGTGTGTGTGTGTGTGTGTCTCACCTGTTGAAGAGGAACCAGTCCTCCTTGCTGTTCCTCCACTCCATCATGGTGGCCAGGACGGCGTGCAGGACCCCCTCGTCCACGGGGGTCTCCGCCCTCAGACAGCACAGCAGCGCGGCCACACACCCACACACTCCTGAGACACACAACACCCCGTCACTCTCTACGTGTGTGTGTGTGTGTGTGTGTGTGTGTGTGTGTGTGTGTGTGTGTGTGTGTGTGTGTGTGTGCGCGTGTGCGTGCTGTTAATAGAAGGGTCGACGCGCAGCATGCTCACGCGAGATGGATGTGTCACCCTATCTTCTAATCTATATTCTTTGTGAGTGTGAGTGTGTGTGCTCTCTTACGGTCATCCTCCTGCCAGTTGAGTATGCCCGCTGTTGCCATGGCGAGGAGCGTCTCCCTCTCCTCTGTGCTGAGGGCGAGGCAGAGCACCTGCAGGGTGCTTAGCGTGCTCTCAGACAGGGGAAACCAACTGACAGACAAAAAAACACAAAAAACTCCAAATGAACCTCTGGAATAACAGTCAACTCAAACTCCTTCTTTCCTGTTCAACGTGTCGGCCAATTCAGATCGCTTTGCGAACTCGCGTTTTCTGACCTGTCCAGGCTTCCGTAGAGTCTCCTGACAGCAGAGGCGTCGTGACTGGCGGCAGACGTTTCTGTGGTTTTGCACATGTGGTCCTGTAGGGTCAGAGACCACAGGCCTCCCTCCTCCACTGACCTGCAGAGACCAGAGAGAGAGAGACAGAGAGAGAGACAGAAAGAGAGAGACAGAGAGAGAGACACAGGGAGAGAGACAGAGAGAGACAGAGAGCGTGAGGAAGCAGACTGTTTACAGACAACACTGTATCCAAACACCCTGAGAGATAGACCCAACAGCATCTGTTCTCTGGGCCTCCCAGCAGATGTGAGGCAGAGTGTGTGTGTGTGTGTGTGTGTGTGTGTGTGTGTGTGTGTGTGTGTACCTGCTGTAGAGGGTGTCCAGCAGCTCACTGGCTGGGGTGAGGCAGGCTGTTGCCTGGGGCAGACTCCAGTCAGTCAGCAGGCTGTGGTAGTCTGACACCATGCCAGGACTGTACTCCATCTCTTTACACCACTGCACTGCATACAGCAGCTCTGCAACTGGAACACACACACACACACATTAGACCTACCTAGAACAGTTCGATATGCTATACTATAACAATAACATCTTCTAAATGACCATCATAACTACCTGACATTTCAGTCGTAACTAAACCAGATAGTGTACCTGTGTGTCTGAGGTTGGGTAAGAGTGAGGGGGAGCCCGCCCCCTGCTGGTCGTCTGAGGTCAGTGCGGCGCTGGGCAGCACCTTCCCCAGCAGGGCGCACACACACAGGTGGGCTGGCAGCCTGGCAGACACCTTGACCCTCCACACGTCCACGCTGGGGTAGTCCCTCAGCACCCGCAGACGGCCACTCAACAGGGGGGTCTTCACCCACTGTGGGAGGGGCAGACGGGATCAAATAACACGTTCTTATTCAAAAATGCGCCTTTAAAACATATAAATAACCCTGATAGAAAAGAAGAGAAAAATCGAAATGTTTCAACTGATGAGTCAGGTCTCACGGGACACGGACAGCCAGACTGACCTGAGGGGGGAGGGCCTGTCTGATCCGGCTCCACTCTGATTCGCTCGGAGTCAGGAAGGACAGGAACTGGGACAGGACCGGGGAGTCTTGTCGACAGACCGAGTTGACGGTCTCCACCAGACTCTGCACCGCTAGAACCAGAACCTGAAGACTGAGAGAGAAAACCAGAACAGCCGCTGGAATCAGACCCAACACACAGACACAGAGAAGCAAGTAGAACCGAGTCCACCCTGAAGATACAGCCACATGTAGATACACAAATGCATCATATTCAGCCTCCAGAAAAGGTAGTGAACATGTATGAGAGTTGATATCTGTAGCCACGAATCACTGCAAGAGATCACGATTCATCCACCTCCATATGTCTGATCCTTGTTGTGAAAAGGCGTTCAGGCTCACCTCTTCACACCCAGAGAGGAAATGAGCAGCTGGCTCTTCACCCAGAGTGCACTGCTGTGTAGGAAGCTGCCCTCCCTGACCTCCGACCCACAGCGATGGAGCAGCGAGTGCACGCCAGCCACACACGCCTTCTTCAGTTTATCCAGCGACGAGTCTGTAAGGAACATGGGTACGTTATTAACACACACACACACACCATCCCACATGCACCCTAACACACAACTCTATTAAATAACAAGGGTGTGTTTGCCATAGCTACGACCACGGTTTTGTGGGCCGGCCAACCGACCTGACAGAGCGAGTTACACAGCTGCTGGTAGCGGTTAATAACTATAATATACATGTGTGTGTGTGTGTACTGGACAGTGTGTGTGTGCCCTGGACAGGTGTGTGTGTGTGTATGTACCGGACAGGTGTGTGTGAGCCTGGTCCTGGGCGGTGAGCTGGAACACGGTGAGCAGCAGTTCCTCTGCGGAGGCCAGCAGGAGGCAGTCTCGCACGGAGGAGAAGAAGGTGGAGGCCACGTCACACACGAAGGACACCAGGGGCTCCATGTTGCCGGCGTCAGACAGCCCCTTGGCCTCCGACAGAGTGGCGTGCAGCTTGGCCAGGATGCGCTCCACGTACACCTCCCCTATCAGCACCGCTGGAGACACACACACAACGACGATCACTCTCACTTTAACAGATCTACTGATTCTGTGTGTGTGTGGGGTGTGTTTGTGTGTGTGTGTGTGTGTGGGTTGTGTGTGTGTGTATCCTTGCGTTCTCACCGTTGTTGTGATGCTTTGACAGGACTAGACTTATGAGAGCCCAGCTGCTGGCGTGTTTGACAGGGACCGGGGCGGGGCCGGAGCCTTTAATCCCCACCTTACACAGCTCCTCGGCCAATCCCAGCAGTCGTTCACCCAGCACAGAGCCCTTCAGCCAATCAGCACATGCCTGAAGAGTTTCAGGTGTGGAGCAGGCCTATGAGGGCGAACGGGCGTGGTTAAAGTAGAAAGACACCACTGTTTAGACACACTCTTGTGTATTCAAGTGAACATGATACTGTATACTGTTGGTCAAAGAAATTACCTTCTGTATAATTTGGAGTAGAATGCCCCATTCTAGATCCATCTAGAGAGAGAACATGGATATAAACTCAATTCACGCGACATAAACATGTGCTCATGAAGCGAGCGCACGCATGAGTATGTGCGTGCCTGTCGGAGGACGGCGGTTACCATGGTGATGTGGTTGAGGATGCGCGTGGTCTCCTGGCGGGTGCAGCAGCGCAGCGAGCTGAACACCATCTCCACCAGGAAGGGGCAGTCCCTCCGGCCCTCCTGGCCCAGCCACGACACCACACGCTCCAGGAGGAAACGCACGGCGGGGTTGGCACCCCCGCTCTCCTCCCCCCCCCACCTCCTCCGGTCTCAGGAGCACCTGGGGATGGACGTGGGAAAGGTCGTTTAGCCGGGGAGAGCTCTTCATCGGTCTTCTACGGGCAGCGTGTGGTAGTAGTTGGCGACGGACTAGCATGTAGCTAACGTTCGGGTAGCAACAGGTCGGGCTGTATTGATTCTGGCCTGTTACACTTCTCTCTCTCTCTCGAATGACTGAGGTGAACTTACACCAAAGACCCTGGGGGTGGAGAAGGAGCGCAGGAGGAGCGAGAGGAAGAGGAGGTGCCTCTCCGAGTCCTTCTCGTTCACGTACACCATGTCCAGCTCTGCCAGCTGACACACCAGGTCCTCCAGGTGGCCACTCCTCAGGGGGGGAGCTGCCTTCTCCTGGCCCCCCAGCTCGGTCACCTCCGGCTGGGCACGCTTGTCTGCTACCTCCCCTTGGCATCCCTCCTCCTCCTCTTTCTCCTCAGGCTCCGAGAGGCAGATCTTCACCGCTTTCTTCTTCTTGCTGTGCTTCCTGGCTCCTCTCTCGGGGTGCTGCATCACCTTGAGGAACCAGGGAATCAGAAGAACAGTTAGGCCGAGATAATGTGAAGGCGTGAATAACAAGAACATAGCCATGTTTTCCGGGTTCAGTTCGCCGGACTTCAGGCGGCACACTGGAGGTTTCCCTCGCTCCACCCTGTCACTCACCTGCAGTAATGAAGCCACGCCTTCTAGGGCTTTCAGATCTGCTTCCTCACAGTCCACATGGCGCGCGCACAGAGTCCCAAGCCCCTCCCAGAAGTCAGCCAGCAGCCTATGGAAGGTGGCCTCATCCCCATTAGACCCGCCCCCACCAGCAATCCCTGCCCTTTTCTCCCACGAGACGAGCATGTCTGTGACCAATGAGAACAGAGGACCGCTCTGGAGGGCTGGGCTTCCTAAGGCGCAGTCCAATAGTGGCAAGAGCTGGGTAGAGGGAGAGAGATGTTTTACTCAAGACGACCTGGTGGGGTATTACATCCTGTGAGAGAGTGTGTACATCCCTGTGTGTGTGTGTGTGGTCTCACCTGCTCTGAGATGAGCATGGTCTGAACGCGTCTCTGCGGCTCCTCCTCCCCAATGTTCTGCAGCAGGCTGTATCTGAGACACTCCACAGCGGCGCACACCACCGCCGCGTTCTCCGACGGACTGGACACGGCACGCTCACTGGAGAGACTGGCACACACACACACACACACAGACCTGTAAGCTAACGTAGGCGTCCTCACATCAGGGTAACGGGTGCGAGCCACTGAGTAGGGGAACACACACAGCCCTACTAACCCCTGTATGAGCGAGGTGAAGAAGCTGGTGTAGAAGTCCAGGGGGGGGCTCTGTGACCTCGGAGGGCAGCTTGCTGATGAGGGGCAGCAGGTTGGGGTGGAGGGCTGTGGCCATACCCCTGCCCCCCTCCCTCAGTAGCCCCCACAGCTTGGGCAAGACACCCTTCCTGGCGTTGACCTGCGTCCAGCAGTCCTGGAACAGAGACACAAGTAGGGTGGTCAGTTACACATTGTGGCCTGATGTCATTCAATGAAAACACACACACAGACACTTACAGGGATGCTGGAGAGGACATGTAGCACCGCCTCCCAGAGGGGGGGGCAGTACCACGGGGTCAGTGTCGTCTATGCTGAGCAGGACAGCAGGACAGGCCCGCGGCGCCTCAGCCTGGACCAGCCCGGGGGTGTGTTCACACAGGGCTGACACCACCTCGAAGAAAGCCCCGCGCACCTGGGGAAAGACACAAAGTTTGAATGTTTAATTTGAGACTGTGAGGCTACATTTGAATTTTTTCTCTCCATCACCAATTTCCGAATTTAAGTATGGAGAATAAAAACTCTCGATTCTCCAATAAAAATATGTGTATTTCTCCCGTACCTGTGAGTACTTGTGCTTGCTGTACTTCCAGAACTTTGCCTGTGTGATGAGGTGTGCCAGTCTGTCCTCCAGGCCCTGTCTGTCAGCCTGGGGCAGGCTGGACAGCAGCCTCTTCACCCCCAGCAAGGAGCTGGTCACCATGCGCAGGAACTTAGCCTCTCTCTCCTCCTCAGGGACGTACCTGGAGGACCGAGACAGATGGTAAATACATAGACAAGCAGACATGAGCATGAGAAAGACAGGCTTGAATATCTTACTGTGGGTCACTCAGAGTCTCTGCGGTTTCCTTCAGCAAGTTGTCCTGAAGTACCTAAAGTATGGAGATAGGAGCAGGATGAACTCTCTTCAAAAGCATAGTAGCCAATAGCCATTACCAAATACCCATCATCACCACCACCACCACTCCTCCTCCTCTTCCAACCACAACCCCCGTCCCTCCCCACACTCACGTTGAGGACCTCGTCCCTGCAGAAGCTGAGGGCCTCTGGCTGCTTGCTGGGGGGGAAGGCGGCGTGGAAGGCCTGGCAGGCAGCAGAGGCAGCGGGAGGGTACGTGTCACACTGGGCCAGCAGCCAGTGGCCCATCAGGCTCTTCAGGAAGGGGGCCAGTTCGCGGCGCACCTTCAGGACCAGCTGCTCAAACGCCAGCTGTGTGGCCTCCCGCACCCGACGGTCATGGTCCTGGAGGTCACAGGAGATTAATGTGATGGTTTTTTTATTATCATAGAGGAAACAGTCTACTGTAATTCACTCGACCATCAGTGTGTAGAGGCTCTGCTCACCACAGATATCTTGCAGTATATCCTGGGCCAGTAAGGGAGGACTCCCTTGACCACATCTGCCTCCCGCTCCTGACACATGGCACCAAACTCCTGGACCGCCTAAGGGGCAGAACAGATCCCTTCAACTCTTTACAGGACGGCTACAACGTCTGTTTAAGGGAGTGGGATACCTCGTAGCCAGGGTCAATGTATTGATAGATGATCGCTGCATTGGCAGCTGATCACTCATAAGCAGCATCCAGTTCTTACCTTTAGTTTGGTGACAGTATCCCTCTTTGACAGTTTTCGTAGGACGAGGCGGAAATCCCCGTCTACTAGGTTGTCTATCTCTTCAGCTCCGTGAACCGCCGGCACATAACCCAGTTCAGTAGTAGCCGAGCTGCCAAAGCCCACAAACCCTGGCAGGACACCACTCTCTCGGGCAAGTAGTTCGGCAGCTCGACCACTACTAGAAGGCTGCAGGCGGGACATTAAAGGATATGATCAGGTTTGAGCTCGCTATATCAACCAGAAGCATTAAAGAAAGTGCGACAACTGCTAAGGTTTGCTAGCTAACATTGGCTAATTTAGCTCGATCCATGACTTTACCTTGTTGATTCTGGTGGTATGACATTTAAATCATACCAAAAGGTGAGCTAGCTAGTTAACACTTTTAGCTGTGTAACACTATAAACTAGCCAAATAGAAAAACAAAGTTGATGGTCAGCTAGCCAACACTGTGAAAGGTACCATCTACCCACTGTCATTTATGTACACATGTACGTATCATTGAGATCATCTTACCCGAACATTTCCCTTTGTTCGCTGTTTATTTTTGCCCATCTTGTGTGTTTATTTGTAATGGCTTGTTAATGTAGCTATCATTTGTGGTTGTTAGCCACTCAGCTGAAACCCAAGCATGTGAATTGTGAAACACGTCACAGAGTGTACTCGGAAGTACATACCCGGAAACGTAAAAAAACAAAACAAGATGACCACTTAAAAAACGCAGATTATCTCGTTATCATTATCAGCTAATTGTTTCATATCAAATTGTTATGGTTACACGACCGGGTCGGACCATCTCCAAAATTGTTAATTGTCTGATCTAATAGCCTACATTTTTTGATATTTAGTAAATCTACGGATCTAAAAGTTGACGCAATATGACGCCATCACGCAATCTAGCGCATTTTCAGAGAGCTCCACAGGCGCTAGATTGCGTGATGGCGTCATATGGAGCTGTCGAAACAGTGCCCCATAAACAGCTTAGACACTGCCCCAACAAACTCCAACAAGTCCCAACATTCTAAAGTTGGCAGTTGTTGGTGACTGTCTTTAGAATGTCTTTAGAATGTACAGTAACCAACTGCCAGTTTCACACTGCTCAGACAATAACAGATTTTATTTCAGTTACTTTTTTAATTGTGTGTTGTTGTAGCCTAGTATCATTTTAAGATGAATGAGGTTGATACCTACTTGCTAAATGTAGCCAGGGTCATGTTGGTCTACCTGGCCTACAAAGTTTCAAGAAGGATTCAGGGGAGACAACCAAGACGATGAGGAGGAGACTGTGGTGTAAGCCCTGGATACTGCGTCGTGTGAAGCAGGGAGCCTATCCTAATTTATGCAGGGAGCTTAGGTCTGAAGACACCCCAGCTTTTGCAAACTTCGCCCGTTTTGCACCTCAGGCTTTTGATAATTTACTAAACCTGGTTACACCACTAATTAGAAGACAAAACACGAATTTCAGAGACTGCATTACTCCTGGTGAGCGTCTGATGGTGACATTACGTTTTTTGGCAACAGGTAAGCTGCTACAACTCCTATAAATTCTCTCACAATACAATTCTTTAACTACAAAGTGTAAAGATCATTATGTAACAAGCTTAATGCCAATCTGCGGCGAAACTTTCCAGAGCCTTTCTTACCAATTTCGAATTGGTTGCTCAACAATCCAGGGAATTATTCCTGAAACATGTGCAGCTATCCACCAGGTGCTGTGTGAAAAATACCTCAAGGTAAGCATAATTTATCATTAGGCCTAACTCAGTTACTGTTTCTGTTCTTTGATGTGTAGGCTACATAGATGCTTAGTTGAGTTAGTACTGCTCACTAGGCCAACAGCAAGATGGAAAATAACAAAATTAAAGTGTACATTACAAAGATGCCAAAACACACAAATGATCAAATAATTGACATGTTTAATAAATAGCATAAATAATTAATAAATAGCCAGAGAGAAAGAGGGAGAGAGACAGAAAAGAGCGGGGCAGAGAAGAGAATAGGGAGGAAGAGAGAGAGGGAGCTGAATGCTCTCGTTCACAAACACTCAAAATTAGCCTTCGGAAGGTCCATATGGATGGTTGGGTGAACGAGGGTTATAAATAAGCCGACCTATTTCGCCTTGCACAAATCGGAAATACTGTGGATCTACTTGTTCCATTGCTCTTAGCTTATGTTCCAGGTATTGACAGTAAGCTGTAATGTGGTCTTGTTGCTTCACAGCTGTACTCTCAGTGAGAGAGCGCAGTGTACAATTAATAGCCTCAAGCATCTGTAAGTCTCTGTCTTGGGCCTGAGTGTCTGGAGACTTCCTCTTACGTCGAGGTGTGAAATAAGATGTACCAGCAGTTTCCTCCTTTACCACTTCTTTCTTCTCACAGGACGGCTTGACATCTGTGGCTGTCGCACTAGTGATGTCCACTATGGTTGGTTTGATTTCTTCAATGGTGATTACATCTTCACTGGATGCGGTTGTGAGGATACCATTGCCATCCTGCTCCACCACTTCTTTCTTCTCACAGGACGGCTTGACATCTGTGGCTGTCGCACTACTGATGTCCACTATGGTTGGTTTGATTTCTTCAATGTTGATACCTTCTTCATTGGATGCGGTTGTGAGGATACCATTGCCACCCTGCTCCACCACTTTCTCAGCACAAATAGGAAGATGATTTAATAACCTTTCTCTCCTGGAAAATAGCTTTTGGCAGGAGGGACAGTGGAAATGAGCAATCTTGTTGCAATTAAGATTGCATTTGAAGATTGTGTACTCTGGAAAGGAAAAAAAATCAAATGTCAAACAGAAAAGTATTAGTTTCCACATGTTGGTGCACTACTGAAAGTTACAGTGACTAAATGTTTCAGTGGTCAAATAATACAACAGGGAATACCCTTGTGCTTCACTGCCTTTCTCTTGTGTGCCTCGAGATGTTTCAGGACCCTGGACTTCGTAGCTGGCTGAAAAATCTTAGGACTGCAGAATGGGCAATGGATGCTCTTGCAGCAGTCTGTGCATTTCTGCAGGGGAGGGGTGATACCAGTCAACTGAACGGTGATGTGCCTGTTGATAGACTGGAATAACAGAGATTAGTATAGTAAAGTTGGGCAAGAAAATAAAAGTTACTATAAATATAATAAAATACAACCTAACCTGATATAGCCAAGTTTATCTTCTCATTAAATGTATCCATATTTCAAAGTGAACTGGTTTTGTGTGGAATGGGTCTTTGTGTAGGCATGAATGCTTTGGTTTAAGATAAATGCACAATAGGATAAACCACTATAGGGGACCTATTTATTCATATTTTATTTTTTTAATAATAATTCATGGATAAAAAGCTAAAAATTCACAAGTTGATCACTAATGAATTACAGTAAAATGTCACAGTTGGTTGTGACATTTGTTATGGCCATAATAAGATTGAATGACTTATAATAGTAATAGCCTTGTTTTTATACAGACTGGGTTGCCGTCGAGAAACAGACACTTGTCTGCTGGCTCCGATGGCCAGTTCTGTCATCCTGACAGTTTTGCTAAATTGTGTTGCTGACTGTAGTCAGAGCCTGTTTAAGGAGAGCCTTGCCACTCGTCATTAAGCCCCATTGTACCGAATTTTGTTGCGGTTCCACCAGAGTTCCACTGGGAGTGATCGCGGTCGAGTGCAGAATGAATGGGAGTCTATGGAGCTAAACGGCTAAATTGGCCTCTTTCACCTGATTGTCGGTGAGAAATCTCAGATTTTATTGTAGTTTTTGCATGTTCAACATGGATTATAGGTCGAAAATTGGATGAACGAGTACTTATGTCCTTTCAATTTCTTACAGGGTGAGTCGTTGTTGCCCGTAACACGCTAGCATTCTGCTAATGATGCTGATTGGTTAATGACGGACGGATTACGACAGGAGATCCCGCTTAATGGCATCCGAAGCGGAACCAGAATGTCAGAGCCCTTCTACGTGCATTCTCTGAGAATGTTAAGGTGGACTTTTTCGCCCAAGTTATTTTTTTGTCCGCAGCAACTTTTTGGGGGGTTGCTGGCACTTTTATTTGACTATAGTTTTGAATGTACTGGACATTTACATGGCAAATAAATTTAATTTCAGTCCTTGTTGTGTTATTCTTGTATTCAGTAATACAGGATACATGGTACAGTATTGCCACCTTAAAATAAATAAAAACAGCCAATGTCCTGCTCAAAAGTGATAAATATCAATACAAATTAGAAAAATAAGAAAATGCCTCGCAGATGTGCAATGAAGAATTGTTCAAATAGTGGGAAAGAGTTATCCTACTTCTCATTTCCCAAGGACGAAAAAAGGTAACGTATGTGTTCCTATGTTAATTGCCAGAGCCTACCTGAAATTACGGGGTTCATATGGGAGGGAAAGTTGGCTAAATGCCAAGTGGGCTAATGTCCAACTCAGCCAATTTGCAAGGGCTACCACCGATAGCAATGATACGTGTTGGGCTCTTCCCTTACTCGATTAGGCCTACTGCATACAAATGGTTTTGTTAATATATTTAAATACGGTAAATACTTAACTGAATCACCCTCTACAGACTGAATGGGTTTCTTAAGAGTTACCCAATATGTGGCCTGATGACCTTGCATAGATGGAAGTCTACACCATATCACTTAATCCTAAACAAAATTGATGTATGTCGTGGGGAAAGTTCTATTCGCACTGTGTAGATGTGAATTGTCAAGAGATGCGGTTTCAATAGTTTATTTAGTTTGTACAAATTAAGAATGAACAGAGTACTCTGGACCCGTCATAGTAAAAGACATGCAGATGTAGCCTACCTACACGTCGTTCGAGAGTGGTCCAGAACAAAGGAAACATCTCACTTTTATGAAAAAATGTCAATAATCAATCAACACAGTGGACAACATTTCTAACACGTGTAATACCTTGGGTGCCTTGAAAGGCGCCTATATAAATTAAATGTATTATTATTATTATTAATAACAGAGAGAGCCGGACCTGTGTTGACATAGCTCGAAAGAAAAGGAAGAGACCTTGGCCCGTCTACGTATATATTAGACAGCTTACCGTAAAGCAGTATCTCTGGTCGTAAAATGTGTATGACGTCACTGACATTTTAAAGTCTTTTTAGAACACTAAAACGACTTTAAAAAAATCTAACACCCAGCAGTTAGTACTTTGTTTGCCTCCCCTTTCGAATTCCAAATTCAAATTACTAGAAAAAAATATATATCCTGAGAAAAGTGGATTTTTAGGGGTATAGCTCCATAGACCTCCATTCATTCTGCACTCGACCGTTAGCGCCATCATATGGAACTAGTGTGGAACTGCAACCAGTTCAGAACCCGGAAGTATCCCGAGAGTGGGAGTTCTCTTAGATTATACATTCTCTGCTGTAGTATAGGGTGACCAGAAGCATGACCCGGAAAAGGAGGACACTTGGGTCCAAAAAGGAGGACAAATGGTCAAAAAGGAGGACACTCCCCAAAAGTTGTTGATCGGAGGGAAAATGCCGATTGTTTTCTTTTATGTAGTCTAATCCACGTGTGTGTTTAGGGAGTATGGGGCTAATACATTTGTGCTTTGGTTACAATGCTTGTGCTTTGGTTCTGCCTAGGGTCACACCTTTAGCTACCACAGAATCTTCATAAATACGTTTCTCAACTTTTGCGCTGCAGTTTAAACACCTATATAATTGGTGATGTTTTACAGTGTGATATAAATATATATAAAATAATTTCAACAGCTCAGCAGCCGTCGTTTTATCATCCGCTGTTGTTTTCGGAGCAAAAAACGATGTCAACGAAGAGTGCCCGGCAGAACTAGCGTTATCTTTGTGCCTTTTCCCCATTTCCCCTTACTACTCACGTCTATGTGACAGAGTTTACAGAAGGCATGGAATTGGTCTTTGCTGCTCTTACTGACAAAGGGGAGTTCTGCACACGTATGGTTGAAGGAGGTCTTTCTCTTCGGCATCTGAAAGCCTACTGAATAATTGGCACTGCCTGAAGCCAGCGCAAGTTTTAAATTGCGACGGTGGGCAGGAAGGGTCAAAAAGGAGGACTAAAGGGCGAAAAGACGGACACGCAACAGCGGTCCGGACAAAAGGCTGGAAAACCGGACTGTCCGGCCGAAATCCGGACATCTGGTCACCATACTGTAGTATCACATTGGCGATTACGGATAACACTAATAAACCACATCACGGCTTTAACATGAATATTACTCAATATATGAATACTTATTATGAACAGGTTAACTCTCACTTACTTCCATGAACGAAGTGCAGCTGGATACTGTTGGCTAATTTTTCAAAAAAAGGGCGCGGTATTATAATATTGTTAGGCTATATCCGAATTTAGCGAAAAGTCAATAAACCACGGCACGGCTTTAACATGAATATTACTCAATACATTAAGTACATTGACATTCTCACTTACTTCCATGGTTGATCTTTGGTTTCTGATAGCGATGTGTAAAAAAAATGGCGTGACAACAACACCCAGGCGTGACGGTAACCGTGGTGTGACGGAAGTTATGTGACGGAAGTTATCAGAATAAAATAAACTTATAATGTATCAGAATAAAATGAACGTATTTGAATAAAATGTAAAATTGTATTTCGAAATGTCAGTAACCGTAATTGTTTTGTTATGTCTAATAGAATCAAATTTTATTTTTTGTTAAGGATATCATCACAATTCGATATAAATATACATAGACGCAATGTATTTCTAAGTGTATTATACAGTTTACTCATTAAGTAAATGACCATTAGAATGAAGTAATTGTTTTGTTATGTCTAATAGAATCAAATTGTATTTTTTGTTAAGGATATCATCACAATTCGATATAAAATATACATTGAAGAATAACCAGACCAAAGTTTCCTCACAATGTATATAACAAATAATCTACAAAAGTATAATGATTGGGGAAAATTAAAGGAAAGTCCATCAGATATAGAACGCTTCTTCATGAATAAAATACTTCAAGAGGAAATAATAAACAACAGTTTGGATTGCACCTTGAGAACGACAATAAAAAAGTAAAAAAACAAATCTGGAACATAAAAAATGAAAACACTCGACATTCTGGGAGTCATCAGGGGGTCATCAGTAAGGTCAGGAGGGCTCTCTTCATTTGAGCTTTAACACGCAATTTATACTTTTGCATAAGTAGGCCTACTTGCTACCTGCTTCGATAGCTAAACAACTGTCCTGGTGCACGTAACTCTGTCAGGCTATTGCATTTCGTACTTCTGTCGATCAATTTCTTATTCCGTTAGTTACTGCATCCATTCAGCGACGAAAGTGTTGTACCAACCATTTCCGATTCGAGTTAATGTAATGTGGTTTTGAGTTAATGTTATGTCGTTCTCCATTTGGAGGAGCGTGTCTTTGTATTGGGGGGGAGGTGAGCAAGTCATCCTACTTGAGGGGAGTGTTTTCATTTGGGGGATGCACTCATATTAGGGTGTGTGTTTTGCACTTCAGGGCTACCGTACTATGCTGACCCCTGTCCACAGCCAAAAGCATCTACAATGGGCATGTGAGCATCAGAACTGGACCACAGAGCCATGGAGAAAGGTGGCCTGGTCTGATGAATCATGTTTTCTTTGACATCACATGGGTGGCCGGGTGCGTGTGCATCGCTTACCTGGGGAACACATGACACCAGGATGCACTATGGGAAGACGGCAAGCCGCTGGACTGGTACACCTGGCTATGTTCCACATGTCTGAGTATTTTGAACAGACATCCAAGTCCAGCAGACAGTATGCCGTCTACCAAAAACGTGCTTATAACCTTGTGAATGTGTGAAAGACATTAAAAGCACCATGTCAGGTCAGCAATGACGGCGCAAGTGCCATTTTATTCGGGACAAGAACATAAAGCAAACAGTGCCATCGATATCTCTCGTACTGGACATGTAACACCAATGTATGATGGTTCCTACAAAACAAAGTGTCAGGCTTTAAATAAACAAGTAGAAAAAGCTGAGTGGGTGGGTCGGGGTTGGAAAGGTTCGGGGGTCAGGTTCAGTCATCCTCATCCCAGTCCTTCTTGCCCGCGGGGGGTTTGGGTCCACCTGCTGGTTTGGCCATGATGATCTGGAGGGGGAGGGACAGGAAGGTCAGTCTCTTTCTAATAAAGTCCCAGTTTTTACCTGACGGAAACGGCTGTCCTTCGGTCCAAACCACGTCATCGTTCGCAAACTGTGTACACCGTTACTAGTCGTGCAAAATTGGCTTTGTTGAACTCGTGTTGACACTCCATGCAGCATGCACTCACACCTTCCCTGGACCCTCCCACCCTAGGCTCCAAGCCCCTTATGCTCACAGATCAAGACCTCTGGATGATGTAAGCAAGTCATGTGGCAAAGGCAGTAAGCGGGTCATAATCAGGATTGGTTGAAGCAATGGAGTGTTGAAGCCAACAGCATGTCGCTTATACCGTTCTGATCCCCTCAGGTTTAATAACCCAAACAAGATACGAGCTACTGTGAAGGGGGCGGAGCTTCAGTGATATTAGTTAGTTGCGATGTCACACACAATGGCAAACAAAATGTCACGTTTTTGGGGCGAATCGCACAACAATGCATTAGGAAACTGGGTCCTGAGGTATTAAATTCAAACTGCAAGCCGGTTTCTGAAAAAGAACACACCAAGGGGTTTTCACTCATCATTCCATCACACACATACAGAGTTAGTACAGACAGGAAAGTCAGGAGAGAAATTCTTCACGCGCACACAAAACGCATCTGTGAGCAAGTGAGTATCCGTGCAAGTGCTCTCTGTGGTTGCACACACACATTCCAGCACCTGCCGAGGGTGTGTGTTCCCTCTTAATGGTGGGTTTCAAACTTATCGGGCTCGTCCTCCGGGCCATCCTTGTCCCAGTGGCCCCTCTGCTTAGGAGCCCGGGGTCCCCCCGCAGGCTTAGCCATGATGATCTGAATCACACACACACTTCCCGTTACCACTCTGCACACCAGTCACACACACACTTCCCATTACCACTCTGCACACCAGTCACACCACTGGGGACCAGGCCCTGCTACTAACAGGAAGAAATGGTTAACATGAAAGGGTTGATGTGATATAGTGATCCCATTTTCAGGGAGCTCCATCTTGTTTTTTGTTTCTGTTGATCTGCAAAGAGAAAGAGGGTGGGGGGGTTGTGTGTGTGTGTGTGTAGTGTGTAGTGTCCGTGTCCGAGTACACACCTGGTCCACTCGGAGTACTGTGATGGCTGCGTTGGTGGCCAGCTTGATGCCCCAGTGTTTGACAAGGTAGGGCTCCAGGATCCCGGCCTCCAGCATGTCCTTCACAGCAGCGCCCTCTCCCTGTCAGAGACATGAATCACACCCAGTCAGGATCAAACCAAGTCCACTATCCAAGCAGCCATGGCTAAACCGTTGGTATCGCTGGACATGTGACAATTAAAACCAATCATAAATGAGACGTTTGTATAAAGAGATGACTAGCTTCTGATCTGTATTCCTAGTACTGGTGTACGCACGTCAATGTCGAAGCCCATGTTCTTGTTGCCCTCGTGGTGGACGGCATAGAGTTTGGAGATGAGCTCGTTGCCCTTGACGCCAGAGTTCTCGGCCAGGGCGCGGGGCACAGCCTCGAACGCCTCGGCAAACTTCTTGATGGCGTACTGTTCCAGACCTGGACAGGACTACACCACACAGAGAAGAACAACCGTTTAACGTCACGCGCCCAGGCATGTTGAAACTAAATAGAGTTGCCATTTCACTTGAAAAGTTAAAAGAATCCCCCCCGTACCTCTCCATAAGAAGTGATCTGCCTGGCCAGCTCGATCTCTGTGGCTGCAGCCCCAGGCACCAGCCTCTTGTCCTGCAGGGCGACAAAACATTCGTCAGACTGTCGCAGGGCCAAACCGAGAAGGGTTCTACCTGACGTACGGAGCGTCGACCGGAGCCATGTCACTGCGAGCGAGAGGAACTCACCCTGACCAGGACCTTGAAAGTGTTGACGCCGTCATCGATGGCCCTCTCAATGTCGTCCATGCGGTTTTCTGTGGAGCCCCTGATCACCAGGGTGGAGATGGCACCATCCTCTTTGTCTGTCAGGGAGGAGGGCAAAGGGGACGGCTTTAGCAAACACTGTAACCCTACAAGCTCAGACTGATTTAGAACCAGACTGTAGACGAGCTGGGCTCCTCACCATGCTTGAAGGCCACAACCTGTGTGTCTCCCACCTCGGTCAGGTACACGCTGTCACAGTGTCCCATCTCCTCTGGGGTAAGAGCAGTCTGCAGAGAGGGAGAGGAGAGCAGAGCACATTAGTAAGAGACATTGGACGCCCGTTGTAAAATGATGAGTTGTTCCAGTCTGCAAACAACTGCAGACCTGCAGAAATGCAATATGGGGTTTAATGAGACGAATGTTGTTACAGGTCTAAATGTATTTTTTGTTTTGTATTTTCAGGACATCAAAAAAAATGGGAAAAACTCACAAGTCTAGGTAGAGCTACGGCTCCAACTGTCTTACACAGCCTCCGGAGGTCCCATTTGGAGTTGAGTCTGAATGTAAAACAGTGCACAGAGTCTCACAGTCTGGACCAGGTCAGAGATGAAAACGGTACCCAACCCAAGGAGCGGCTCTGTTCTTCCTACCTGACGACCATGAGCTTGTACTTGTTGGCGTAGTGCAGGGCCATGTCCGCCACCTTGCCCCCGGTCACCACCACGTTGACGCCAGAATCGACGATGGCCTTCACCTGGGCTTCCATCATGTCCTCCTCCCCCTTACTGAAGTTCATCAGCTCCTCAGCATTCTTTATCAACACGGTGCCCTGGGGGGACGAGAGGCATGGATTAAGCCCTCGGAATGGATTAGGACAATACTCAGTTGCAGCCCACAGGAGGGTGGAATGGAGGGGAGGAGGAGATTACTCTGAATATTTGCAACGTGTTCAAAAGGAGAACAAGAGTCAGGTGTGTTTCTCACCTTGGTCTCGGTCACCATGCAGTCGAAGGGACAGGAGAAGATTGCGATCTTGGCGTCTTTGACTGATGTGACATCCCCCTCGGCCTCCTTCTTGAACACCATGCCGTGGTGCATGGTAGAGGAGGACAACCCACAGCCCTGCATGCAAACACAGGGTTAGAGTTACCACAGATGCACACCAAGAAACATACTACGAAGTGTTTTTAAAGGAAGTGAAAAGGACAGTAAGTCACAGCACATACCAGGATCTTGCACACTCGGACACTATCGACGTTGAAGTTGCCAGACTCTGGGAAGATGGAGACTGCAACACCAAGAGAGCAGATGTCAGATACCTTACCAAGTACAAATTGAGTTCAGCCTCAAGCTCAACTATCCAATCGTGTTGGATCAGAGACTCACCACAGGCCTGGGCGATGAGGTCAGACAGGAAGTCCTCGTTGCCGTACTGCTTGCTCATGACCGCGGGCCGGATCATGGCCGATGCCTCCTTGACGTCATGGAGGTCTTTAGCAGATGCGCACACGCACTCTGGGAGGATCTCAAGGGTCTTCCTGCAGGCCATTTCATAACCCTCAATCACCTGAGATAGACAGGAGACGGATTAATACGGTGGAAGGTGTGGTTTAGGATGTGTCAGAGAGAGAGAGAGAGGTAGACAGAGAGAGACAGACGGAGGGAGAGAGACAGAGAGAGAGAGGTAGACAGAGAGAGAGACAGACGGAGGGGAGAGACAGAGAGAGAGAGGTAGACAGAGAGAGACAGACGGAGGAGAGAGACGAGAGAGAGAGAGGTAGACAGAGAGAGGTAGACAGAGAGAGACAGACGGAGGGAGAGAGACAGAGAGAGAGAGACAGACAGAGAGAGACAGACGAGAGAGAGACAGAGAGGATGAGTGACGAGAGAGACTATACCTCAGAAACAGACAGGCCCATCCTGAGCAGCTCTTCTGCCAGCTCCAACAGAGCTCCAGCAAAGACCAGGACAAAGTTGGTGCCATCCCCAACCTCCTGCTCTTGCATGTGGGAAGCCATCACAATCATCTTGGCCGCTGGGTGTTGTACCTGGAACCACCGGCCAAAATACAAAATATAGTTAGGCCAACATAGAGCAGGGTTGACTGTATAAAACAAACTCTGGAAGTCTAAAGCTGGTATGTTTTCACATGCAACAATGTCCAGGGTATACCTGACAAATGAATCTTACCTCGAGCTCTCTGAGAATGGTTGCTGCATCGTTGGTGACAAACAGTTTCTCTAGATGGTTTATGACCATTTTGTTCATGCCTGGGGAAAAGTAATGGGGTGTTATAGTCTGTTCTGTAAACAGCAAGGCATCATAGTGTAAATCCAACACAGAATCGGAAATCTCTCTTGTCATACTAGTGAGAGGCAGATTGTGTCTTACCGTTGGGTCCATAGGCTGTGCGTGTGGTCTGGGCCAGCTCTTTACACGCCTGGATGTTGCGGAAGACAGCCTCTTCCAACCCGGAGTAGTGCTGAGGACAAAGAGCGCATCAGACAGTGGGTATCACACAGAGCAGGGTGCGAAAGAGTAGAAGATACACCAGTTAGCTGCAACGCTTGGATTGATAGGTACCTCAATGGTAAATATGGTAAAATGTAGAAGGATTCAATCTACTGAATAATAAATCTACATCTGGTCATAATTCCGGATTAATTACTTGATTGTAAGGCAATATGCTACAATTTACTGCTATACATATCCTAACTGAATTAGATTAAATACAGAATCCGTTAACGTTTGGCACAAAGATGCGAACCGTTTTTTGAGGGGGGGGCAACGCCTTTCCTACGCAGTTGTTTCCCCATCAATACAAGATCCCAATTTACGTTTACCAGCTATGATAATGTTTCGAATCGGTGTAAAATAACAGCTAGGCCCTGGACACGAACTCAAAGCAGTTTACTTAACTAATATGAAATAATGAAACTCATTCATACAGTAGCTAGTTAGCAGCATGGAATGGGACAGTTACAGTATTTGCTAGCTAGCTAGCTAACTAGCGAGCAGTGTGTCTTTGCCAGTATTTGGCTAACTAGTCAGCCATTCTTAGTTGCTCCATCTGCAAACAATTGTCAATTATCTATTTTACTACTTTACAACAAATATCAGAACACTGCAGGGATCCATTCTCAGGTGCATCAGGACACAATTGGATTATCTATATTTCCTCACGTGGTTCGTTGGTTAGCTAGCCATTCTAAAAAGGAGAAGACGCGAGGCCTATGCCGTTAGCAAGTGCGTTCTAGAAGCATCCCCACATGACAGTGCTTGATTGTGGTTCGCTTAGCTAGCTTGTTCTTCTAGAAATCTTATTTGATCTTAATTTTTGCAAGTGATTACTTTAACATATAACAAGATCTTACCTTAGCACCATCTTTCAACATTTGGGCAAAGCCCGGAGCTTTGGGTACGTGTAAAGCCATTTTCTGTTACTTAGCAGCTCCGGTGTCCAAGAGAAGGGAACTGCGGCGTGGGTTTAGCAGTTAGCACAAAGCCAGAGAGAGAGGGAGGAGTTCCGACAAAAAGCCGTCTGTCTTTACTATAGTGAACTGCAAGGGACACACTTCAAAATGAAAGCGTTTGCGAAATAGCAAGTTTTATGGGTGACCACTTGGGGGCACGATGCAAACACAGAAGTTGCTTCTTTCTCAAAAGAGAGATAACAAGAGACCATCAACGTCACATTTGTACAAAAATAGGCATTCACTCATATATAAATGTGCTTAGAGTATTTAAAATACTACATTCTTTCGCTGAAATAATCAGTGTAACCGGCATATCTAATGCATGCACATGATACACCTTTCATTTTATCTCCACAATCTGCTGTTTTAAATAGCTGAATCTCAATTTAGGGAAAACAGCAGTGCCGTATAATGCCGAGACTAGTACATTACACAGAAACGGTTACCTTGAGGGGAAAAAATCATCCATTAAAATCAAGCAAATTGTTGTTTGAGATTAATGCTCAGGTAAGACAAAGGCCAAAGGTCAAGGTTCACGATGACAAGATTACAAATACAAGGACTGGAAATTACAAACTACCACTGGAGGGGTTCCAAAGATACTTTTTTATTCCAGAAAAGAACATTTGTAGTTAGTTTTCTTTGGATGGTAGAACTGTTCTGAGCACCTTGGAAGCGTATACTGTACAGAATGTTCAATCTTCCAAAACACTACTCACTGTCATTGTCATGGAAAGGAAGAATTACAGTGCAGATTTTCACCTGAGAAAAATGAATCATATAGGTCAGCTGGGTACTTTACCCTATACTCTTCAAGAACTTACTAAACGTACTCAATGCATCAATGAGCATTATAGAGCTAAATGTACAATCATTTATGTACAATCAGTTAGTAGAAGACCGTTGGTTTTCAAAAAAATCGAAATACAGACATCGGAAAGTATGTATTTTCCTGCTTAACCTGAGGAACTGTCGATATACAAGCAGGGACTTCAAAAGTGTACCTTTAACTAACCGTTATCCTGCAAGATGTGTTGAGTGTGCACCAGAAATTAAGGCTTTATTTTAGAAGGTGTAATTGTGCTGTGTGGTTGACAAGATAATTGATGGTTGATCACAGATCCAGTGAGCGATTGATAACTGATGGTTGGATGACAAAATCCAACGGAATGTTGAGGAAATCCTTAAAGGTCATTGGCAGCATAGTATACAGTTAGAAAAGCATTGACAAGTTATAGCTGAAGAGATACATGGAGGTTCCCATTGGCCGAAGGAGGCACAGTAGAAGAGAACTATTTGTGATTACTGTACAATCTTCATGTTGACATCGACACATCACAAAGATGCAGGGTATGTGCACCTGCACATTTAATATGGTTTGAATGCTGTAGTTTGATTGCATGTCGTGAGGAGATGAGAAATGTTCTTCTCAAACTGTAATGTTACCATGTCAAGCTTCGTCTGAACATGTATTAGCTAGGCTTGATATTCAGATATCTCCAAAGTCATTTTGTTAAGTCAGAACTCTAATTCTAGATATCTTTTATTATATTTGGATCGGTCAAATTCAAATTTTAGATGTAAGTACATTTTGACTAGTTAGATTCAAACTAGTTTTGCCATTTATGTGTATTGGGTTTCTGATTACAGATATCTACATTTCAGATGCAAATATCCTCAATGTGAATGGCAGATATCTGCAAGTGAATTATGACTAGTAATTCCAGTTTCAATTATCTACAATTTAATTCTGACTATTCATAATTCCAGTTCATTATATCTTTAATTCCCCTCAATTCAAGATATCTACAATGTCCTTTTTAGATATCTTAAATTAAGTTGTCCTCACTTCCATCTAGATGAGGCTTAAAACACTTGAGAACTGGGGTTTAATCTAAGGAGCCTTCCCATTGGCTGGGTGTTTATCACATGTTGCAGTCTCCATGGAGCAGCTTGGCAAGGGTTCAATAGAGTTCTGGCATATGTCTGAAGTTGGGCCTACAAAGAAGGCAGATAGTGGAGCCTGGGACTGGAGTAGCTCCCCAAGCCCAGCGAAGGGAGGGTCTGTGGAGGACATGAAAGAGGAGAGCGGGCAGTCTAGAGAGGACAACTTGGCCAGGATCTGGACCTGCTCCGGTTGTAGGTCTGCCTCACTGCAGACCTTCTGATACAGGGCAGAGACTCTGTGCAACGTCTTCACCTTCAACTGGTTCAACTCGTTGCTCTCTGCCTTCAGCTTCTCCTTTTCTGTTCTCTGTGATGCGAAGACACACACACACACACATACACACACACAGACACTGTTGAATATGTTTGACAAAAAACAGTTTGCACCGAATAAATGAGAGAAGTAACATGCAACCGTCTTGCGCTCCTCACCAGCTTGTATATCTCACACTCCAGGTTGTGTATACAGTCCAGTTTCCTCTTGCGGCAGCGCTGCGCAGCGTCGCGGTTCTTACTGCGCCGTCTCACGTCGTGGATGAAGTCCAGCTGCTGCCGGGTCAGACTGTGCTGCTTCAGCATCTGCTGGAACTCATTCCTGCTCAGAGACACCAGCCGCTCCACAGTGAACGGCAGTTGGACCTAGACCACAGAACCCACGGAGGGAGAACGTCAGGAAGCATAGTATCAAAAGGTCTGGGTAGACCGCCATTATAAGGCCCAACCACACAAGCAACCTCAATCTGTGGGAAGTGTGTGACTCATGTTCCCGTCATGACTCTATTATGGTTAAGTATGGGCTGCCCTTATATCATTTGTATATAACCAAGGGCCACGGTTCATTCCTAAACTAAAGCTGCACTACTAGCATCTCCCTGTGGGGCCATACCATCAGTCATATGTTTCCCAGATTTCTAATCACAACCGGACAACCAGTGAGGGTGAACTGATAAGCTAGTTGGTGTTGGACTCTGATCCAGCTGAAAAGCCTCTCTTTTTCAATCACTTACACACACAGACGCAAATATATACACACACGAGCACACAGCTGAATTATTAACTCAACCACTGTGTTGAATTACAACCAACGACTACTTCTCCAGACCGACAAATTATAAACTCTTATCTAAGACAAACAAGACACAGTCATGCTGCAGTTAGTTAAAGGTGTCCGCACAGACTTGTGTAATGGTAAACATGTGTAATGCTAATGTCAACCTGAGGTGAACATGACTTTGAGTTAGATGTAGTACACTAGAATTCCAACATTAACTGACCAGGACTTTTTTTATGACATTATTATTATTACAATGCATTATAAGAAATGGTTTGAGATTTTGACTGATGAATACATGGATTATTCTTCTTTAGCTCACCTCTCTGACTCTCTCACTGCTGTAGAACTCGCTGTCTCCCTCAGTGTCGAAGCTGTCCGAGTCCCCGTCTTCCCCTGACTGAAGGGAGGACACACAGGGACTGCACACTGACTGGGATAATCCCCCACACCCCGCAAACTGGATGTCTGCCCCCTCGGCTCCTGTCCCCGTCCCTGTGCTAGGGTCCAGGGTTTGGAGAAAGGGACAGTCAGCGGTGTCCGAGCTCAGGTTCAGCTGGACCTTCAGCCAGTCCATTGTCGTGCCTCCAGACTCACTCTCCATCCCAGGCCCAGACCTGGTCCCTGTCCCCGTCCCAGAGTCAAACTCAGTTCCAGAGATATTCTCCAGACAGAAGGTAGGAGAGGAGTCTGACCAGAGACCCTGGGCTAGGTGCTCAGCCACCTCTCTCTCTACAGCGCTCCTCTCTCCATCTACTCTCTCTTCTCCTCCTCCTCTTCCTCTACAGCCATGGCTTACCTCACTCTCTGTGTAACTGCTCTCCCCTCCAGCTCTCTCCATCCCTCTATTTGTCATCACAGTAAGCAGTTCCTTCTCGCTCTCCTTCCACCTGCCGTCACTCTCTTCCTCTGCTGCCTCTGATGTAGGACCATCATTAAATCCACCAGACTCCTCAGGGCTCTGTTCCTCATTTTCTCCCATGACAACGCTCTCATCCCCTTCAGGTCCAGGGTTCCCCGACTCCTCCTTCCTACCATCCAGCTCTGTGTCCACCATGAACTCTGGTGTCGTCTGTGATCCAGGGTGCTCCATGGCAGGGTGCTCCATGGGGCATGACAGGCAGGATAGACAGGGCAGGGTCCTGGGGCTGCCCTTCCTTATCTCCGCAGCAGGGGAGTCGGGGCACTTCTCCAGGCCGCAGGCCTCCTTCCCACAGGCCCGCTGAAACTTGCGATACTTTGGACACTGAAGCCTGTAGTCTGATGTCTGGCCATCAGAGTGGACATCAGCCTCAGGCAGAAGGGCGGTGCTTCTGATTGCGCTTCCTGCAACCTCATTCCCTGATTGGCTGCTGTGGGAAGGAGCTTCACCCACTTCCTGTTGTGAGGAAGTATCAGAGGACACCTCAGCTCCTTGTTCAGCCAATAAGGTGTCATTGTCAGCTACTAGGTCCGCCCTGGGTGAATTTTTTCTCCTACAGCGTGTCTTACAGCAGGCCTTTTGAGGGATGGGGCCTCTGCCGCTGGTGAAAAACTTGGGAAGGAGGAAATCAAAGCAGGCTTTGTCCAAATCCCTGAACCCCAGAATAGCTGCACAGTTACGGATCTCGTGGACATTATCTTTGCTGAAAAGAAGCTTAGAGGTGTACGCAAACCTCAGCAAGGGATCGAAGCCACCGACAGTCACCTGAGAAGGAGACAGATAGAAATATAAGTAAAGAGAGAATAAATGAAGAAAAAAAGAAAAAGATTAAGTCAATGCCTTTGGACTCCTAACGCCTTCGACAGTAACAAGTCATGACACGTAGTACATGAATACCACTGTTTGGTCACACATATTCAGCAAAACCCATGCCGCTGACAAATCATATTTTAATCTTATCTCTCCAATGGATTGTCACAGCTGTTCCCCTCTATGGTACATGTGTGCAGGTAGTGTGCAATTAATCCTTTCAGCCTCACAATCTACATTTACTATCTGGTGATGTTTTTCTGCTATTCTGATTTCTCTGAGCTAATTTCAGGGGTAGGTGTGTATTGTAAACACTTGAGACTTCAGTTTAGCAAGCTAACGCTGTCCTTCCTCACCTCAGGTGGAAGAGTGAGGACTAGGCCCTGGCCTGTGTGGGAAGAGACCCTGTTTGTGAAGTATTCACTGCAGGAAGCCAGGACCGAGCGGTGGGCCCTAAAACTCTGCTCTTCCACCACCACGGTGACGTCACACAGTATATCCTTGCGCCTCTGTTCTTCAAGGCAGCGGAGCACATGGGAGCTGTGCACAGAAGACTCAAATGTAAAGGCAGAGGACCGTAAGCCTTCCAGAGACATGGCCAGCTAGGACATCTGGACAGACATGAAGAAAAGCAGGACAGAAATCAAGATGAATCCAGAACGACACAAACATACACACACACGCACACACAAATGCAGTCAGGCATACACACAAAGTAATCATGTATTAATGACATAAGCAGAACATAAACTGAGTGACACAGGAACTGAGTGTCAGTACATTCATTCTGCACTTATGCCTTTGTTTAAGAAACATGTAGGTCTTTGAAGACAAACTAGAATTCAAGCAAATTAGATTAAGGAAAATGCTAGATCTGGTTTATTAAAAAATGTCTAGCCCTAATGTAACATTCACGATGACAAGACAAATGTCTGTGTGCGTGTGTGTGTGTGTGTGTGTGTGTGTGTGTGCGTGCGTGTGTGTGGCGCAACAGACAGGAGAGCGCTGACTCACGCGCTATTGCTGATAAAGGATGAGCAAGCACTTTTCTGAACCCGAATATGCTCACTAAATTATACGGCTATTCAAGCCGTATAAGTCTTCATCAACGCACCAGCAATCTACCACGGCTGGTTTAATATGTAACCAATAACCATAAACATTATAGATGAAAACTGTAGGCTATTATTATAGGATCGCTCAATGAACATTCACATGCTGCTTCTCGAAAATTTCCAAATTTCCGGAATAACATATGGCAGCGCGGAATACCGTTTCGTTTTCCGGATAAAGCTACACATTTCAAGGTAAACGTGGAATGAGGTATAAAACACGTTTCTTACGGCCCTTTCTATTTAAGGCCACGTGTAAACAACGCAATAAAAACAGTTGGAACTCCACAAAGTGCCTTAGCCTACAAGGGCTAAAGTCAAAAGTGTTTACGTCACCAAACTTAAACGTACCTGTCATATCCAACGACTAGAAATTACATGGAAATGCTGTCTCAGGAGTCAGCACGAATTCCTTTGTACGTAGGTCTATATCAGTATGATCATTCCAAGTCTGCAGTCCAACTTTAGTTGTGGTTGTGAATATGTACAACTGTTGACTATTTGACGAAGCGATCTCACGACGAATTCCAGTCACTCGACTCGTACTACTTTTTGTCCATACTATCCCAGTAGTATGAATATCGGCGCGTTTAACTTCCGCTTTCTGGGCAAATTATGTCTGTGTGTGTTAGAGAGGGAGAGAGAGAGAGTGAGAGGGGGTTGGGCTATTACAGTATCAGCTGATCATTTCACAATTCCAGAGTTAATCTCATTGTGAAACAGTAAGTTCCCTATTCACATTTAGTGCCATAGTGACAAGTCACAACCACAAAACCTTGGTCTCCCTTGTGGAAAGGAAATGCAGAAGTCTTGCTGGTGTTCAAAGTAAAGGTTTTTATTCATAATAAAGAAGAGAATACCCAAGTATTGCATGTGTTCTCCTGTAGGGCTTGGTACATGTTTATGCCGATGACAAAATGGTGTCAAAACACATCAACATTCTGTCAACCTGTTCCTCATTTTGCATTACAGATTATTTATGTTATACTGTTGTGGTCTTATGTCTTTACAGAGACTGAGCATCAAACATAGCTAAGATCTAGCTAACCTCGTATACTCTCATCCCATCAACTCCTCCATGAGCGTTGTACGACAGAAGGTTGGACACATCCCTGCTCCTCCTGGAGTCCAGACCAACCATAAGACACGTTGATACACTAGAGCCATAAAGAGGAAACATAAATGTCCCATTTCATATGGTTGTGGATAACAATTGGTCATGGAACCTTGAACAAGCATTGAACTCGTCAAAAGTGTGAATACAGTATAAAGAGTTTGACCACAATAGTCATCCTAAAAAGCTAATTTATTGGGTCCTTTAACATCATTTAAATCAACATTCTGCATAGCTATGGGCTGGCCATATAAGTGTCTCTCTGTGCAGTGTTGACCGAAACCTGGACAGAATTAGAGTAAAAACCGAAATAGTCATCCTGAATTGAACATTCAGAGGCAAAGCTTTTCTAGCTCTGAGGTCAGTGGTTAAACTGCTGATTCATGTCTGGCTGAACCCCTCCATCTCCGCCCAGTGCCGAGCCAGCCCTGCGTCTCCGCGTCTCCGGGTCTGGGGGAGGTTGGAGGTCACGAGGAGTCCTGGCTACTCTGATTGGTCAGGCTTAGTGTCTCCAGCTGCTGGGCGCGCTCAGTGTGCACGGTGAGCAGCGTGCGGTTCTCCTCAGACAGGACATGGAACTCCTCCTCCAGGCGGGCAATCTCCATGGCGACCCGCTCATCCTCCACCAGCTCTGCCAGCAACTCACACCTAATTAGGAGTGTGTGTGTGTGTGTGTGTGTGTGTGTGTGGGGATTGTAGAACACAATGTTACAGTAAATCCCCATACAGTCAGTCCCAATAAAAAACATACAATGTCATTATTCGATCATAAAAGGGCACATCTGACAACAACTTAAGACGATAGGCCAATTCCAGTTACATTACTTAAATTCAAACATGTCCGTTATGACCGGTTTACACCAATGGCACAGTACATAGTCAGGACAGTGTCTTTCCATGAACTGCTTCAGGGGAAAGTCCCCTGCCCCCCACCTCTCTCACACACACAACAAGTCCTAGTATTGTAAAGGTATTTTCTGTTTGTAGTCTGGTGTTGAAGAGTGGATACATAGAACATAGAAAGAGAGGCAAAGAAAGAAGAGTTCCATGAACCAGTTCTTTTAGCCGAGTCATTCTGCTGTCCTGTGTAATCAACAAATGAATCCTGGTACAAGTGGCGTTTAAATGTAGTCAGTCAAAGGAATAGGGTAACAATACATTGTTACACACTTGATAGAAATGTGTGTGTATGCCTGTGTGTGCCAGTATGTCTCTGGTGCTTGTCATGGTGGTTACACTATATTTGACAGTTGGTCATCATAACAAGTAAGGAAATCCCCCCTTGCTCTGTATGGAATGAGTCTCCTAGGAGATGAGACAAACAAAGAGAATGTTGTTGCATCACTTCAGCTTCTGTGGTCAAAGTTTGTGTGTGTGTGTTTGTGTGTGCTTGTTCTCAGTTAAACCTGAGTCTAGGTCCACCTGTGGGTCTGTGTGGATCCCAATGGGTTTCAAAACTTTTCCTCCTAAACCGGAATGTATGACAGAGATCGTAACACTGCCAGCCGTGGCAGTGGACACCGTCCACCACCTGAGAACCAAGCCCCGCCTCCCTGCCTCCCCGCCTCCCTGCCCCTCTGCCTCCCTGCCCCTCTGCCTCCCCGCCTCCCTGCCTCCCTGCCTCCCTGCCTCCCCGCCTCCCTGCCTCCCTGCCCCTCTGCCTCCCTGCCTCCCGCCTCCCTGCCTCCCTGCCCCTCTGCCCCTCTGCCTCCCTGCCTCCCGCCTCCCTGCCTCCCTGCCCCTCTGCCTCCCTGCCCCTCTGCCCCTCTGCCCCTCTGCCTCCCTGCCCCTCTGCCTCCCCGCCTCCCTGCCTCCCTGCCCCTCTGCCCCTCTGCCCCTCTGCCCCTCTGCCTCCCTGCCTCCCTGCCCCTCTGCCTCCCTGCCCCTCTGCCTCCCTGCCCCTCTGCCCCTCTGCCTCCCTGCCTCCCTGCCCCTCTGCCTCCCTGCCTCCCCGCCTCCCTGCCCCTCTGCCCCTCTGCCTCCCTGCCTCCCTGCCTCCCTGCCTCCCTGCCCCTCTGCCTCTCAGCCGTCATGCTGTTCGGCCGGCCTTACTTGCGGTCCTCCAGGAGAGAGATCTCGTGCTTGACCTGGTGGAACTCCAGAGCCATCCTACAGTGCTCCCGGTACACCTGAGCACTCTCTCTCAGAGATCCACAGGGGGGCACGGGCTGCCCAGGGGGAGGGGTGGGGGGTGGGTGGGTTGAGTGGGTAGATAACAGAGAGAAAATAGAGGTGATGTCACTAAGCCTCAAAAAATAGAGAACATAAATGGTGAAGTTGGAAGAAAGGGAACACAGGGTTGTGTTGTGTGTCCCGTCTGGTGAGTTCGGCACAGACCTGTAGGGCTGCTGATAACGTACGTCAACATTCAACAAACAACACGGAACACTGGATGAGTAGGACAGGAAATGCAGGCAGACCAGGTGCACAAAAATAAACAAAGAGGCAGGTCAACTTCTGGGGTCCATGTTCTCCGTGACGTCTGTTTCTGTACTTCTGCTTTACTCAAATTGATTTTTCAAACGCACTGCTTCCTCCTTCCCCTTCAATATCAGCCTCTCTCCTCTCCTTTGAACTGATTTCCCCTTCTTGCACACATTTTCTTTCCATGCCACAACTGTGCAAGATTGAAAAACATTTCTGTAAAGTTTTAGGGCATTTACTAAGAAATGTTCGGAGCCACGATTACAGTTACAACCTGCTGACATCTAGTGGATGACCTGCTGTATTACGGTCGAGGCCAACAGCCATTTTGAATGTACCCACCACAGATCTCTGCTCTGGCTATTGCATTGCCTCTAGGTGCAAACACATTGTTCTGCTGTTCTCCAACCTGTCCATTCCTCCACACTCCTCTTTATGAGAGCAGGTGTTTTCAATGTGATCAGCTACTGTGTGTGTGTGTGTGTGTGTGTGTGTGTGCTCACCTGTAGTCTCTGCTCCAGGTCAGGGAAGGACCGGGGACAGTCTTCTGCATCTTCTAAGTCTGACAGAGAGAAAGGAGACAGGGGCTCACAGAGGTTTGCGACGGTGTTGACCTCAACAATCCTTTCCTTGAACATCCCTCAAGCTGGCTTTGTATTACCAGCACAGTGAGGTCACCCTCATGGAATGCAGGACTGGTTTATCTCAGACACGGGACTGCTTACAGAACACAGCATGACACCGCTGCATAGGAATCTAACAACACTGGTCGTCTGCATAGCCCTGGTGAAAGTTGTGAGTCTGGCAGACTGGTCGCGAGTAAACAGACAGGCAGATAAACAGAATCAGACAGACGGAATTAGACGGGCTGACAGAAACAGGCGGGCAGGCAGCAGCAGACAGACACCGGCTGTCCTTTGCCGGCTGTGTCCCCCAGGAGTGTTGGAACGCACGTGGAGAGACCTGGAGATGATGCAACCTTCTAAAAGCAGACGGCCTTTAGTAGGCCAGCCAGCGGGCCAGAAGACCTCCGGGCCAATTAGGAAAGGGGGATGAATGTAGCGCTCATGCTGGGGATTGACACGTTGTAGCGGGGCTTGGGACTACAGCATGAGGTAATGGAGGAGCATGCCTAACACCCCCCGCAGACGAGGCTCTACAGAGCAGGCCTCTCGTCTGAGGAATAACGAGGGGAAACACTCCTCGAAAAGTTGAAAGTTGAAAAATGGATTCCTATGCTGCCGTCGTGCACCATCATTACAGAAAGAAAATCAGAAAGAAAAGAAAGAAAGAAAGAAAGAAAAGAAAGAAAAGAAAGAAAGAAAGAAAGAAGAAGAAAGAAGACGAAAGACATGTGATCTTTGTGTTCGTGTTCCTGTAATGGGCACCGGCATTGTCTCCGGCTGTTCTGTTGCGATCACAACCCTCCCTCACACCCTTCTGCTCTTCTGGGAAAGACAAGGGAGAGAGCGGGGGGGTGGGGGTGGAGGAGTAGTGGAAGGGGAAGTGTTAAATGCTGATAAATATAGGCCAGTGTTCTAGAAGCCGGGGAGCGAATGAGGCAGAAGGGTTAGGGTTAGAGGGGAAACTTGACGCTACCGTGGCAAAGCTGCAGCTGCCATCCCAATGCCCGTCCCACGGCCGTAAAACACCCTGACAGCCCAGTGTGTGTGTGTGTGTGTGTGTGTGTGTGACCGTGTGTGTGTGACCGTGTGTGTTGAGAGTTTGTTTTCAAGATGCCACAAGCCTACAGAAATAGAAGAGACACCTGTCCCGAACCCAGCAGGGAAGAACGAACCCCAGTCAAAAGGGATGAGGAGAACCAACACGGACGGCATCCCGAAACGCATACTTTTACTTTTGACTCCCAGTAGGTAGGGTTAGGGTTAGGGTTTGCGAAAACGCACACATATACAGTGTGCAGCGTTGAATTGTATTCAACCTGGTTTGGGACTTTGTCATCCACTTGACAAAGCCATCTAGTGGACTGACAGGTTTGTAATGGCCTGCTACTGCACCATTGTCTCTATGACTGACACTTCTCCCTCTGCACAAAGGCATGTGGGTAAGAATAGCCAGAAAAGCATGGTCGCTGGTCATCCTGGTATTTTTGGCATACTGTATTGGACAATGTAATGGTATGTAATAAATCTTTTTCTGGAATACTAAATAGTGTGGTAGTATGGGTACTCATATGGGACTCAGTTAAAGGGAGGAGGTGGAGGCCTGGGAGTTGCGTTAGGGACTGATTTGCAGGGGAGAATGCGACGCGTGTGATATTACACATACTGGAACTGGAGGCTCATTTGGACAGAAGACGTCATGCGGGGTTAAAGGGTTAAACTCAGCAAGTCACTTAGTCACAGAGTCTTTCCTTTTCCACGCCGTGCTGCCGCGAGGTGCGCCGGCGCTTCCAGTTTCTTCGGGACGGATTTCGGATTAGCATCGTACGGTCAGCACAATCGAAGGTTGAAATGTAGATGTTAGCGTGGCCTCTCGTGCACCGAACCCTTGTCTCATAGAGAGGCACTCGGTGCGTGTGAGTGTGCGCATGCATCCGTGTGTGTGTGTGTGTCTCACCTGAGGGGTCCTGGAGGCTGAAGGCGATTCGAACTTCAGATTTGTCAGGAGACACTCGTCTGGCTGAGGTGATCATTGATTCCTTGTGAGATCACGGCAGAGAGAGAGAGAGCAGTGACTTTGCATTGTGACATTACATACGGGAGCCCCTGCACAACCAAGGGTGACCGGACCGAGCAATGTGATACTCTGAACATAAACGACCACATAAACACACACTGGCAAACACGCACACACACACAGCAGTGGAGTTTCATCATGCGTTTAGAGTTGCAGTGGGATTAAATAATTAGCGAGGTTGACAGGCTATCTCCCAGAGGGCTGGATGTGGCACGTCCTCGCTGGGTGAGGGGTAACGGCTGTTTATATCTGGGTATCTGCCTGCAATAACCCCACATAAAGCCTTATGGTGCTCGACCAACTCTACCCACACTCCCTCTCCTCTCCTCCTCGACCAGCTCTACCCACACTCCCTCTCCTCCTCGACCAGTCCACCCAGTCTCCTTCTCTCGCTCCACCTTTATTGACTCTCCCTCTCCTCTCTTCCTCCACCAGTATTAGCCACACTCCCTCTCCTCCTCTATCCACTCTCCCTCTCCTCCTCAACCAGCTGTACCCGCTCTATCTTTTCTCCTTGCCCGGCTCTCTCACTCTCCTCCTCTACCAGGGAAGCTCTAACGACCCTGCAAGATAGTCCAGACTATGCATCTATGTCGAGGGCTGACCCAGAGCGTGGCCTATTTGAACTGTAAGAAATAGTAAAAATGTTATGGCAAACCTGAAGGTAACATCAGTATCCTATCCTACAGCAGTCTTTTAAACGTTGTGTTAGTGTATTTGGTTAGGGAAATAATCTAACTGATGAATGGTATTTTATCATGTCCTTTATGACCAAAACAGTTCAGATATATCAGGGTAAAGTTGCTATAGAAATATAGCCTAGGTCAGTTGATATCACATAGTTTTCAACAACGTTTGAGTGTTATAGTAATAACAATCAACCATTTGACCAAGATCATTGTTACAGGCTGCAATGGACCGATACCTTTACGCACTGACAGGTCGAAAAGTCAACTAGTAATAAAACTGTCTTACCTGCAGCACGAACTTGACCTAGGAAAATTCTCGACAGGGTGAACCAGCACCCAGTTCGTAACAATATTCTTCAGTCTTTTCCAACCTGCCTCGATGAGTCCTCATAAGGTCCCGTCTTAAAGACGACGCCTCCTGACACCTGTGAAAAGGAGCGAGGAACAATATGCAACGGTTGTCTTTAGTCTAAACAGTGAGAGGTAGTCAATCCACTCTTGCTTTGTCGCTCTACGGTAAACAGAGAAACGCGTGTAGATTTGAGGCAGTTGATGGCAGTCACGCTCCAACCGAAATACTGAACTCAAGGTAGTTGTTTCAGCGCGCACTCCTTAACTCAAGTTTCTGTGGACATTATCCTCGGCCATGCGGCCCTAACGCAACACAACAGTGAGCAGGCAGTTTCGGAATGCAGTCTGCTGCACCCCTGTGTCACTTGGGTACCAATTAAATGGCTCAGATGACATGACTTTAGCCCGCAATAATGTTCATAGCTCCAGTTTACTTTGACTGACACGGGCATGCCGCAGAGCTGACTGTTGGCGGTGCAATAGCTGTGCAATGATGCAGTTGCTCAGAATGACACTCCGCTATAATTGCTCATGAGAAAAAAATAGACCAACTCTCCCAGTGTCTCTTTCGTTCTATAGGATCAACTTACATGCTTATACGTCTCGTTTCCGATATTGACAAGCAATTGTTATCTTACAGCCTGGCAAGCTTGAGCAACACAACTGAGGAACGCACTTATGTAATCTCCTCCTTTCTACGTGCAGTTCACTTTTCTTTCTTGAAAGTGCGAATTGGGTGCATTTGTACTTTAACTGACAAAAGCCTGTATTTACTTGTATCTTATTTGATCGCATCACATGTTGTAAAGGAGGGACAAGAACGAAGATGTTATGATGCTGCTACAATGATGCTTATTATTACTGTATGCATCATTGTGGCCAGCAGATGGCGATTGACGGGCAAATAATACTTCGAAACTTTAAATGCTAGCCTGTTGAGAAAGTCAAATGACAATCGCTAATTGCATGCAGAACACAGCATCGAAGTAGACTAACTTGAACCAAAACTTCTGACGCCAAAAGCAAAGAAGTGTGTCATAATTCATTTGGAAATATTTAACAATGAAAGCACTTTCAGAGTGTCAATGTGCGAGAGATGAGTGAGCAGTAGGTTTTGGAGAGAGAGAGGCTGTCACATTAGGTCATCTGTCTGATGTCAGATGTCTCCTTTTTCTCTGCAGTTCTGCACGCTGTGTGTTGATGCTGGACATTTCAGATTAAGGGCCAGACAATAGAAAAGAGGTGGAAACCGGTGAGTGGGGTGTGACGGTTGGCTAGAAAAACAACAGAGAAAGAGAGACAGAAAGAGAGAGAGAGAGTGTGTGGCCATGGAAGGGGTCACATATGAGTGATATCTGCTGTAGCCTCTCAGGCCCTTCCCATTTGTCTTAATGCCGTCACTACGGTGACGCAGACCTGCTCTGTCCCGCTCAGGGCGCTGTGATGGATGGGGCACCACTGACTGTCTGACCGCCTCACCTGTTTGTGAGGATGTGTGTTTGATTGTCAAGCTTTCGTACTACTTGCTACCATGTCTGGTAACCACTCATATCAGTCAATGGTTGTGGTCAAGGTTTTGAACACTGTTAAAACTGAAATAATGTTTTTTGATACACCTGTTTTTATGAAATAATATTATACACCTGACTAATGGCTTTGACACTGTGGCTACGGTTGTGTGTGTGTGTTTGTGAGAGAGAGAGGGAGAGAGAGAGAGAGAGAGAGAGAGAGAGAGAGAGAGAGAGAGAGAGAGAAAGGGGCACATGCGAAAGAAAGATCAGAGACCACACAGGTCATAATCTTGAAACTTCTTCTGTGAAACACAAACAGACAGATGTCTCCCCCTTCCTCCTCCCCCCCCGTCCTGTCTCCTTTCCATCTCTCTCTCCATCTCTCACTCACTCTTTCTGACCCTCTCTCATAAGGGATAAACTGTAATTCTATTCAGAACAGATGTGAGAATATATGATGCATTGCTGTTCAGTCCCAACAGCAGAACACATCCTCATGAACTGGAGCACAGATGCCAGCCTTCTCAGGCCTTCATGTTGCGAAGAGACTAACTGCGCGGAAGCATATTCACTCTACCTGTAAGATTATATATTAATATCGCTTTCTAATCACCCGTGCTCCATCGGATCTGTGGACGAGGATTGGGGGGATGACAGAACACAACAGAACTGGGACTCCAGAGTTAACCAGGACCTTTCACGGTGGAGGTGGAGAAACCAGCTGTGTGCGATGAAGAATGCCAAGGTCAGATTGGTAATCCCGGGGCCTTATTCACGAGGGATTAGATAATGATAAAAAAACTTCTCTCGGTTTTGATTAAGAATTATGGGGTTAAGGGATTAAAGAGTAGCAAATGCTTTTGCATTGGCCAGAACCCAATCCCAGAATTAATCGGAATACCAAAAAACAACAACCTTAAACTGTCATTACATGGTGAGATTAAGGAGGGCAAAAGACCGCTTGAATCCTTCTGTGAGCACACCCACACTTCTGTAGATAGCCTTAAGAAGCCGTTTTATCTACGACTTGTATTGATTTAAATGGATAATGTAGTAAAAACATTACAATGTAGTAATACAGACTATTACTCGGCACTAACCTCTGTCATGCTGTAAGAACTGTCCACTTCTGGTCCATGATTATCTGCTGGACTGACAATATACATGATTTGTACTTTGGATAAAAGCAAGTGTTAAATGAATAAAACATCAAATGTGTTTTTATTTTCCTATCTCCTGCCTGGAGAGAAAGCCATATGCAGGAGGCCAGAAGAGGAGATTAAAAGTTTAGTGCTGGTGAGGGGAGAAGAGGGAGAGAATCCAGAATGGAAGATAGGGTGGATTAAAGGTGCAGAGGGTAAGGTGGAACAGGAGGAGAGGAAGAATGAGACACGGGTGGATTCCTCCATCCCCCTTTTTCTCTCCACTTCTCTCCATCCATCTCATTTCTCCCCCCCTTAGGTCCGGCTCAGCGATCACAGGAACAGAAATAGAGCCAAAGACCCAGAAAATCATCCGCCTCGAGCGAACGAGAGGAAGAGAAAAGGGGGTAGTTGTGCCAGGTGTCTGCGTTTTCGGAATGCAGTTGGTTGCGGTCGAGTATAAAAAATATACTTTTTTAATGTGTAAATGTAATATCTTGTGTAAATGTTTAAGTGTGTACCCTCTGGCTGTATTAGGACACGTTAGCACAGTGTTCATGTAGCCTCTATTGTTGCTTACAACGTACCACATAACCCCGAACAGAGACACATATAGCTGAGTTTGATTCACCATATAGATTGCTTCTTTGAAGGTGTGTGTGTATGTGTCAAAGTGTAAAGGAGAAGATGAGATGAAAGATTGACTTTTGCCTATGATGTGTTAGTTAGGCCTAATCAATGGAGCTTCTGCACAGTAACAAGATCCTTTTTTTCTCTGGTTGATCTCTGCAGCTCATCCTGCAGGCTTCTTATGGATTCCTCCAATGCCAGCTGAGAGAGCACCTTGATTATAGCAATTGAAGGGGATTGCTATGGGGTTTTGAAACGTGTGGGTGTGTTTTTCTTTGTGTTTGTTAACACTATTTGGACACACTATTTGAGATACAGAAACACGAGACACAGAAATGTGCATCCTAAATGTGGTCACTGTTTCCCATTTCAGCTTTAACGGTCTACCCACAATCAGAACACAGGTCAGAGCAGGCTTCTGATTCTTATGTAACAGAGGTTCAGCTAAGCTCCCCCCCCCCTTACCCCCCATCCATGCAAGAAAATATCATGGCCGGAGGCTTTAGCCCTCAACAAGAGGATTAAAGTATGGATGTACTCCGGTCGAAGATATTTTCAACCCAGAAATAGGGAAGTAGCTCCCCCCTGCCTTGTGTGCCCTGCCAACATCTCCACCTAATCAAGACTGAATCCAAACAGTGATTGAAGGTCACTCGTGCTTTCTTAAGGTGTGTGTATGTGTGCGTCGTGTGATGCCGTGTGTACCGGCTGCTGTGCAGTGGTTACTGTGATGTGAGGGGCTTTAAAACAGCAGGCATGTTCAGGGTCACCCCAAGGGGTCCTTATCTCCACGAGCTGGTTGTGTCTGGCTCAGCGACTGCTAGTCGCTGAAGAAGCAACTTCCCTGTAGGTGATGCCAGAGGGGCCATGATAGATCTGGCTCACACGCACAGGGAAGGACAAGCATTGTGGAAAATTGTAAAATGCTTTATTCTGGAAAAATGGGCACAGTACAGGAGAATGCAACAATGTACCCAGCGTAGGACAAGCGACATGAAAATTCCTCCGTTACCATCCATCAACTCTTTTACCAACACATTTCACGTCATTATTGATGTTGCTACCAAGGCGATAAACTAAACGACGTATAACTGTAGATTTACTGCTGATATATTGAATGTATTCACACAAGAACGGACACCGACGATAAACAGAATAGAGAGCGGCCCGCTAAATAACACGTGAGGGGATCCTAGCGTTTCACCCAGCCTCTCAGACGGTGTTTCTCTATAAGCACGAGGGGCACACGGGGCTTCCTTAGTGGCCTCCTCTACGCCACCGTCTCCTTTCTCAGGATGCGTTTGGGATGACATATGCCACCGGCCAAACCAGCGCGGCCGCGGGGTCGCGACCTTCTCTTGATGGTTTTGTGACAGCGCAAAGAGATGCCTAACTCCTCCATGACGCTGCTGAAAGAGGCACTCTGCAAAAGAGAACAACAGTCGCCAGGTTAGCGTTAGCTGAGTTAGCCTTTCAGTCTGGGTCCAGCGGAGATGTACGATGCTGGCACATTCATCAATGGTCGCTGTAATGGCACCGAGACAAGCTGGTATTATTCTTTATCTGTATGCTGACATACAGGTTGCAGCACTGAGCTGCACTATTCATGTGTAATACAGTTTTTCCAAACAATGTATGCCTACAGTATCCCTACTACTACTATGTGGAATTCAACACAACTGACTAGAGGTGAGAAACATTATAAACTGCTGCAATGTCATTATGTAAAAAGTTATGAATGAATGATTTGGTGATTGGGAAAAACTATAAAAAGCCTGAGGCTTTGTAAGTAATTAATAGTTAGAAATTACATATTATTTATAATCACCTGGTTTGTGTTGCTGACCAAAGCTGCATTAAAAACAGCAGTCATGGCTTTTTACATAAACGTATAATGAAGTGGGATAATGGAATATCACTTTTTTGTCCATCCTGGATTGACAGTTTTAGGCCGTACAGTTTTAACCGTTAGAACTTCCAAACTGACCTCTTAACCTTTAACCCCTGTGGGTTATACTCTGTCTCCTCCCACCTGGAACAGGCAGAGAACGCTCACCTGATGCTGACCTGCTCTCGTCTCCAGGGAGGAGGGGTAGGGGGAGGACAAAGAGGAGGAGGAGGAAGAGCAGGGGGAGGAGGAGGAGAGGGAGGAGGAGGAGGAGGAGGAGGACGAGGAAGACAAGGGAGACCCGGGACAAACCATGTAACCAGGAAACCTACCTTGCAACAGCAACTATGAGTAAAGTCACAAAGTGGGATTTTGGTCGCAGGATTGGGTAGCAAATCCAACCCACTTGCTCCCCAGTCTAATTAGCATATCCTCCTGGGCCAAACAAACAGTTGAAGGGCTTCCATCAGGCCCAAACTCTCTTTAATCCCAGTGTACTTTTGGATTATGGTATTATTCAATTAACTTTTCGAAATGAATGTCTTTGGTGAGACAGGTTTGGTTCTGGCTTGGTGCTCTTGCGACCACATGGTTTAATCTGGTGCTGGTCTGATCTAGTGTTGGTGTGTGTTGGTGTGTTCTACTGTAATGACTAGACAAGCGAACCAACCAAGAGCTGCTGCTCCTCCACACACAGACAGGTTTGGATATCTGCCCTCCTGTCTGTGTGTGTGTGTGTATGGTGTGTGTGTGTATGGTGTGTGTGTGTATGGTGTGTGTGTGTGTGTATGGTGTGTGTGTGTATGGTGTGTGTGTGTGTGTATGGTGTGTGTGTGTGTGTATGGTGTGTGTGTGTGTGTGTTGATGGGGAAAAAAGTCCCAAGTGTCTGAACCTGTTTAGTATGATCCATCAGGACCTCAGCTGAGAGAGGAGTAAGATAACTTAAAGTGTGACTAGCCGCTCTGTCCTCTACATGTAGAGCAGCTGCACTGACTATGAAGCCTTTTAGGATTTGCAGTGAGCTCTGTGCTCGAGCTAAGCTAAATAAGACACGCAATAAGAAGCATTAGCCGAGAGAAAATGAAGTAGGACGTGTTCTTTTATAACCGCTTGCTGTGTTCTCCACCGGTTTTTTTTCAGAGATAGTTTTTGTTGCACCGAAGCAATTTGGCAGTGACGATGACCTTGTTTATAATTAAATGGAGCTCTCGTCAACCAAGGCAGAAACTTTCCTGTCAAAAGTCAAGTCAAGTGTTTTTTCCATTTTGAAGTGGCCTTGATGCAAACCGGCAGCATTGTACTTCACTCACAGTTCGTCATGAGGACAAAGAAGTAAGCAACACACATGCTAATAGAGCCAGAGCTGGGAGATTCTGGTTTACAGAGGTTGTAGTGCTTTCCTCCTTCAAGACAGGTATTTTCAGATTTTCATCTAGTAAAGTGCATCTTACAGTAATAAAACCGTTAGTAAATGAAAAAGTACTCTCTAGCTAAATCATTTAATGTAACCCATAGCGATACAGAGTGTGTTTTAATCTCTGGGATGGAACATTTTACTACATGTCTATATTCACGTAATTCTACTTTAGATTCTGCCAATGAGGCCTCCATTGTTCCTCTTTGGTGTCTCACTTCTTTTACCCCCCGGGAAATGACCTTTTCTTTGGTCATAACATAAACAGTAAGTCAAATGTTAATGTAAGAAAATTGAGATTCAGTGCCAACTAGGTTTTAACATCCACTTAGAGAAAGCTTTTCTGTTTTCTAAACACCACTCTAGCCATTAGGAGGTCATCTTCATAGGCATATCCAGAGGCCCTATCTACATTACAGGTGCTTGGAACCACAGGACAACAAAACAGGGGACTGGGGGGTCACAGATTATAGGTCGAAGGTCGAGGGTCATGAGGCAGAGGGAGCGCGGACACCGGGACACTTCCACAGGGGAGATAAGGACCTGCTTATGGGGCACGGATGTGTTGTCACCAACCTATCGTCGAGCGTGTTTGGCGTGTGGGAGCGTTGCCGTAGCTACTCTATGTCGTCCCCCAGCAACCTGCCGCTCTCCAGGTCGTTAGAGAGGGACGAGCCAGAGGAGGAGGTGGAGTCTCTGCGCTGGAACTGACGAGACTGCACGCCGTAAAAGAAACAGAAGGCCTGTGGCCCCGCCCAGCGCATGCATGCACAGACAGACAAGATGTGGCCCCCGCCCAGCGCATGCATGCACAGACAGACAGGATGGAGAAAGAAACATGAAAACAAACGACACAGGTCAGACAAGCTATTTGGGTTCAGGAAGAAGCACAGCACGGTGCAATTAAATATGATTACTTACATGAGAGACAACAACATGACGTACAAGGCAGACTCGATAAGCTAGCCACACGCTTGCTAAATATTTGAAATCACTGTGACTTTTTGCATGCCAATTCAATGTAAATAACAATCAAGCAGAAACAAACATTGAAAGAAAATTAGATTAAATAGAGAGAGAAAAAAACAAGCCACTGAGTGCACAGGCACACACAAGCCAATCAGCCAATAATGTGCATCATGGGGTTTCTACAAATAAACAGATAGACCCAGTTTGAGATTCTGACAGCAGAGAAGCAAGACACAAGCAGACGGAGGGATGAAACCAGCCTGGGTTTGCTTCCAGTCAGCTGGTGTCCAATGTTGTCAAGGCAACACCGGCAAAAGCACATTATTTATATTTGTTCCCAACTCTTACTGCCATCTTCCTTTACCTTAAACAACAGCCATATCTAAGGGGTTTATGCAAATGTTGAAACCGTTGCCAGATTAGTGGAGCACCTGTTCAGTTTGAGCTACAGTATACTGTGGATCAGTGCTGCTGCCAAACGCATCTCCTCTGTCTAAAAGCAGTGTACAAAACAAAAGGAGCCTGATAGGAGCTGAGTTGGGTTCAGAGTGGTTCTGATTGGCTGCCTTACTTCACACGTTCAACAGCTGTTACCTGGATCAGGTTCTAGGGCTGGATTATGTCCCTTATCACAGTTTTGCACGCTCGGCACCGGGCCACCCCACCACCCCCTCCCAGTTCTCTCCCTGACCTCCAGGCACATCCCCTCCCCCACCTCCATACACCACCTCTCCTCTGGGCCTTGCACAGGTGCAGTAAGGCCTCCAGAGCTGTTGGTGGCGCCGCCCACCCTCCTCTCCTCCCCACTCAGACGATAACAAAACAACAGCTTTTGTCTCTCTCTCACCTCCTCGATGTCAGAGTTCTTGCGGGCCTTGTAGATGAACTCTCCTATGGCCACGAACACAGAGAGGACCAGGCCGGCAGCCAGCACGATGAAGATGCCACCGATGTTCTCCACCCCCAGGGCGCTGGCCTCCTTGTTGTCCTCCTCGGGGCAGCCGTTCCCTCTCCACCACTTCTCCTTCATCATGTGGAGCTTCCCTTCTTCCTGCAGCTGCAGGATGGCGATGGTGATCTTGTCGCGGTACGGAGAACCTGGGGAGAGGAGAGGAGAGGAGAGGAGAAGAGAAGAGAGGAGAGGAGAAGAGAAGAGAAGAGAAGAGAAGAGAGGAGAGGAGAGGAGAGGAGAAGACAGGAGAGGAGAGGAGAAGAGAGGGGAAGAAAGGAGAGCAGAACAGAGCAGAGGTTAAATCCAGTAATTGAGGGATTTCATTTACCACAGTTTGCACTTTGCTTTTGGTCCTGTGCCAATTTGATCTTTTTTTTTATAATGGGCGAACCAAACCAAGTGCATCCATGGTAACTGGAATGAATTCGATGGGGATATATGTATTTCGAGCCTCAGATGTGAGGGCGAGGTTCCAGGAGGGAGTCTTACTGTACCTATGGGGGTCCCCACCCCGTAGCCCTTGGAGTCTATCAGGCCTCCTATCTGGGTGAGATTGCAGTTCCTCTGGCTGATGTACTCTATGCTGGTGGACTCCATCAGCATGGCGTAGTCGGTGGTGAGCACACGCGTGATGCCCTCCTTGTTGTTCTTCACCAGGGCTGTGGTCTTCCTGCTGCTCATGAACGCCCACATCTTCTCATAGGTGGAGATCTTGGATTTCTGACAAAGCAACACCCACAAGATTCTCAGAGAAAGGGGGGTAGGAGAGCGTCTGTTTGTGTCTGTGTTGGTAGGAGCGTGTGTGTGTGCGTGAGGGAGAGCGGCGGGATTTATGTGTGTCTTGTGTGCGTGGGTTTGTGTGCGAGTGAGAGCACGGGGCCTTGGAGTGTGTGTGTGTGTGTTCATGGAGGTGTGGTTCTCCTCTCAGTCAGAGAAAATAGGACAGCTGCGTGCTAAATCTCCTCCAGCTGATTCAATTCCTCCTTGCCGTCTTCCCTCCCATCCGGGCGGCTGTAATCACAGGCTGCAATCTGAAGGGATAAAGCCTCCGACGGCTCACCCCCGCAGGGTCACCAGGACTCCCAGAGGGACTGGAGGTGGACAGAGGGACTGGAGGTGGACAGAGGGACTGGAGGTGGACAGAGGGACTGGAGGTGGACAGAGGGACTGGAGGTGGACAGAGGGACTGGAGGTGGACAGAGGGACTGGAGGTGGACAGAGGGACTGGAGGTGGACAGAGGGACTGGAGGTGGACAGAGGGACTGGAGGGACACAGAGGGACTGGAGGGACACAGAGGGACTGGAGGGACACAGAGGGACTGGAGGTGGACAGAGGGACTGGAGGTGGACAGAGGGACTGGAGGTGGACAGAGGGACTGGAGGTGGACAGAGGGACTGGAGGTGGACAGAGGGACTGGAGGTGGACAGAGGGACTGGAGGTGGACAGAGGGACTGGAGGTGGACAGAGGGACTGGAGGTGGACAGAGGGACTGGAGGTGGACAGAGGGACTGGAGGTGGACAGAGGGACTGGAGGTGGACAGAGGGACTGGAGGTGGTCACACTACATAAGCGGGGAACGGGCAAGTTATCGACAGTGGCACACTTCTGCAAACCCATTCCCACCTGCAGGAGCACAGTGTCTAAAAACACAGAAAACCATGGAAACACATTCACATAATCTCCGACCCCCAGGCACACACGCTGCTGGCCACAGTCTTATATTAGTCCCTATTGATGGTGAGAACAACAGGAAGCCCATGTAACAGGAAGTCCATGTAACAGGAAGCCCATGTAACAGGAAGCCCATGTAACAGGAAGCCCATGTAACAGGAAGTCCGTGGAGCTGGCCTTCCATGTAGCCCCACCTCTGGTCCCCTACCTTAAAGAAGGTCATGGTGGAGCCGTCCCTGACGGAGCCGTACTCGATCCTCGTCTGCTTGGCCAGGTCGTCGGCCGAGTCGATGGGAGCGTCCATCCTCTCCACGGTGAGGAAGGCCGCCAGGTTGGCCGTGTAGGAGGAGATGATGATGAGGGTGAAGAACCACCAGATCCCCCCCCACTATACGGGTGGACAGAGCCTTGGGCATCAGCTCCGAACCTGCACAGGGGTGGAGCAGAGGTTATAGAGAGAGAGAGAGAGAGAGAGAGGGAGGGAGAGAGAGAGAGAGAGAGAGAGAGAGAGAGAGATAGAGAGAGAGCGATAGAGAGAGAGAGAGATGAGCGATAGATAGATCGAGAGATCGAGATCGCGATATCGCGATCTCTCGCTGCGCTCTAGCGACTCGCATCTGTCCTATCTCACGTGTCTGGCGCTCGCATCTCTCGGTTTGCTAGCGGTGTCGCAGAGCGAAACGATTGCAAAGGCAAAGAGGGAGGGGAAGGGGGCAAAGCTCATTTTGGTGCAGGGATTCATCTATGTGTGTACAAACAGCAGTAGGTTCATATGATCGAGGTGTCTACATAATGTGTGTCTCTGGCTATCAGAACAGCTCCCAGATCTCAACGAGGTTCGGTTGCTATAGAGAGAACAGGAGCATCAAGATCGGACGGTATGACACCGTTACAAGAGGAACTGTAATAAGAGCGATGTGTGCGTGTGAAAGAGAGAGGGAGCGAGCGAGGGAGGGAGGGAACGAATAAGCAAGCAACTGAGCGTGTGCGCAGGAAAGAGAGAGAGAGAGAGGGTTCTGTATGTGTTGATGTGTATGTGTTGATGTGTATGTTTGTGTGTGTTTGCCCTGCCCACCCTGATAAACACATTCCAGATAAGATGATCTTAATAGTTGGATTCACACCACTGCACCTCTCGGTTCAATGAGATGTTCATCTCCACCCAGAATGATCAATGATGGTGCTCTTATCTATCCATTTCTCTTCCGTAGACTCTTCACCGCTCGCCTCACACTGGAGATGGTCTGTGCTTCCGTGCGGGGCTTGGATGTGCGTGCGTGGGAGCGTGCGTGCGAGCGTGCGTGCGTGCGTGCGTGTGTGTGAAGTGAAGTAGGAGACTGTTTGGCTTGTGATAATCAGGACTAGAGAGCTTGCAGTGAGCTATGCTCTTTGACTCTAATAGCTGTGTGTACTTGCAAGCATGCATTTGTGTGTGTGTGTGTGTGTGTGTGTGTGTGTGTGTGTGTGTGTGTGTGTGTGGTGTGTGTGTGTGTGTGTGTGTGTGTGTGTGTGTGTGTGCGTGTGTGCGTGTGTAAATAAGCTGGCAAAGCATAATGGACAAAATGTGAGAACAGGCATGTGAGCTCAGACTGACACACAGGAAGAGAAATGAAGGCAGGAGAGAGAGAGAAACACACACACACACACACACACACACACACACACACACACAAAGCACTTGGGACCGAGTGTCCTCAACCGATAGAGAGAACAAGAACAAAGGACAGAAAGAGAGAGAGAAAAAAAAGAAGAAAGGATGCCACTTTTGTCTGTTTTAGCCAACATTTAAAACACTGGCATTTTGGGGGTCAAGGCTTAAACTGGGCCAAGGTGTTTAGAGAGTAAAACCTGGAATATGGCTGGTTGTCACGGCGATGTATCCAAGGTAGGTGGGCACACCCTGATACCTCGACAGCGTGTTGAAGGCGCTTGTGCGCACGGTCATATGCTCGTCAACGCACACACCCTGCTCATATACGCTGTGAGACTTTTGAGGGCCTTGGGGTAGGGACTCCAGCAGAGGAGTGCCCGAGCGACCAGGCCTACTGGCCCAGCGACCGGGCCTACTGGCCCAGCGACCGGGCCTACTGGCCCAGCGACCGGGCCTACTGGCCCAGAGACCAGGCCTACTGGCCCAGAGACCAGGCCTACTGGCCCAGCGACCAGGCCTACTGGCCCAGAGACCAGGCCTACTGGCCCAGAGACCAGGCCTACTGGCCCAGAGACCAGGCCTACTGGCCCAGAGACCAGGCCTACTGGCCCAGCGACCAGGCCTACTGGCCCAGAGACCAGGCCTACTGGCCCAGAGACCCCAGCACACTGTGCATACCTTGCCGCATGAGAGCTCCGACGCCGAACCAAAAACTGTTGAGCAAAGTGAAGTTGTTCTCCACGAGTTCCGAGGACGGGTTGCAGGGGTGTGGGTTGTACCACTCGTATGGAGTAAACCTGAGGAGAGAGTGGGGGGGTGGGGGGGGGAGTGGGAGGAGAGAGCGAGAGAGGGGAGAGGGGTAGGAAACTTGAACTGTATGTACAGTAGCTGACTAGGCATCCATAGCGTATACTAACACAATCTGATTGGACAGGGCCAGCTACCTCATTTGCATTTAAATCATCACTACCAATCTCCCCTGCTGGCTCAGTCTTCAGCTGCCAGCCGCCCAGACATTTTAAACGATGCCCTTAACTGGATAGATGTAGAGCCAGCTCACACGTAGGGCTACTAAACGATGACTGCACTCGCAGCAAATCCAACGGGCCACCCAAGAAGAAATATCCCAGGATGCATTTCTGCACGGCAAAGGCAATCTCCCACCGAAGGACTAACTAGGAAACAGTCAGCGCTCTCGGAGAGCCATTCCATTTGGTTCATTTATATTCTGTACATTTAGGACAAACACCAAAATGCATTTGTCCTAATAACAGGACCTATTCCCCAGACAAGCGCATCCATGCTGGCGCTACGGTTACAACCTCAGTGGCTGGGCTTTTAACCCCCACGCCCCTCCTCCCTGATCCTGTACCTGGCGATGACAAAGAGGACACAGCTGACCCCGGTACAGGCCAGCAGCACGTACATCCAGATGTCGGGGGAGAGGGGGTTGAGGAAGGAGAACACCCCGGGGTTGGTGCCGTTGGGCTTGCGGTACAGGATGCTGATCCCCAGCGTCATGAAGGGCTTGGAGAAGTCGATGGACTTCTCCCTCACGTAGGTGATGGTCAGGGGGGCTACGGCGAGGTCGGCTATCTGAGAGGGGGAGATGGGGGAGACGGGGGGGGGAGGAGAGGAGAGGGGTGGTGAAGGGAAAAGAGAGGGAAGGGGAGGGAAGAATGGGAAGGAGAGGAGGAGAGAAATGTAAGTATCACTTTTCATATAACAAGTCGGAAAATAGCAAACAGCTTGTGATAGGCTCGCTGAGTACTGTATCTCAGTCGCACCTTTCATCCAAAGACCAGAGTGGAGGCCAAGAGATCACATGACCAGACTTACGTGGTCGATGAGCTCCCGGACCATCCCGTTCCACTCTCCCTTGTCATTCTGGGCGCCATATTTCCCGTCAGTCACCAGTTTGACCTCATAGGTAAAGCCCAGGATGTTGGACAGCTCCTTCAGCAGGTCCAGGCAGTAGCCCTCAAAGCGATCATTGCCAACAAGCTCCTTGTCCGATTTCTTATGCATTACATAAGGGTTTTCCTGCGTGAGTGCAAATGCAAATGAAGAGATGATCCTAGGACATCCACAACCTTTCTCCTCCTCTCCTGTCTAATCTCCTCCCCTCTCTTCCTCCTCTCCTCCTCTCCTCCCCTCTCCTCCTCTCCTCCTCTCCTCCCCTCTCCTCCTCTCCTCCTCTCCTCCCCTCTCCTCCTCTCCTCTCCACCCCTCCTCTCCTCTCCTCCTCCCCTCTCCTCCTCTTCCCCTCTCCTCCTCTCCTCCTCTTCCCCTCTCCTCCCCTCTCCTCTCCTCCTCTTCCCCTCTCCTCCCCTCTCCTCCCCTCTCCTCCTCTCCTCCTCTCCTCCCCTCTCCTCCTCTCCTCCTCCTCCTCCCCTCTCCTCCTCTCCTCCTCTCCTCACCAGTATGGTGGTGACGACGAGTGTGCGGTTGGCCAGAGAGGCGGTGACGTTGTTGTCCTTGTTCCTGCTGTTCTCCGTCAGGTTCAGACCCCTGTAGGAGTTCCACACGGCGATCTGGAGGACGCAGACAGACACTTAGCTACTGGACGTCATCAACACGTACGTCAAATAAATAGATCAACGTTTTAAATGTTATTCGGGTAGGTTCCCTGTTTAGGGTACGGACGGCTTGGTGTTTTCTTGGGAAATATTGGAAGATCACATGACAAAATACAGCATGTTGTTTGTGGATAGGTGGTTGGGTAACAGGACAAGGTCAAACATCACATCAGAGATGACAGGATAGGTGACAACAAGGGACAGCATCGGTAAATGTACAGCCTCGCTAGGGAATATCTGATCCATCTACATTGTCACCCCCGGGCTGTGTGTCACTACCCACTGTAGACGAGGAGACAGCGGATGACACTCAATCACAGAAGAATAATCCAGACAGTTATCAGATTAAGAGGAGAGAAGCGCCGGCAAATCAGGATTTAACCCTCTCAAATCCTTTTAACAGCTGGAAGATAAGATCTGTTAATGATGATCCTCCCGGGGTCAGGGGTCATGTGATTACCTCGTTGGGGTGGCTGCACACGGAGCTGGTTATCAGGAAAACTGCTCCTGTATTAAACCGGCCCTCAGTCTTTGGCTGAGTGGAGGAATAGTGTGTAATACTCAACACAGTGTAGGATTGATGGCTTCTACGCCTGGTTTTAAACCTGCCATAGTCAAATAGCGATAGATAATGTTTTAATAATAAGAAGGGAGGAGAAGGAGAGAGTTCTTAACTATATCATAATTTGTGGGCTACTGAGCTGTAAGAATCTCTGTATGTACTGTGCCTGCCTAGGCAGCTAATTTCCACCACACATCCTTGTGCTATAAAATAAACAAATACAAACTAGATTTCTCTGCACAAAGAACGCGGAGAGAAAAAAGACATCCCAGCTGACTAAGCAGCAAAAGGAAATGTGAGCAGCAGAACGGTAGAGACATACAAATAAAATGGCAGCCTATTACGTCAGGTTTTACCGTCCAAAGGTAAAATTATTCATTCCCTCATATAGTTTTGTCAGCCTCATCTTCAGAACACATTAAACGGGCCATTGGTCAATACCCAATACCCAACATGGCTGCCACGCTTTGATAGTCAATGTTATTACAGGACGTTAGGACTCAACCGATTTGTGTATAGCTGTATCTGTATTATTTTAGGAGTAGAAGGGACTTAATGAAAAACACAGAGGAGAGAGAGAGTAGAGAGAGAGGAGAGAGAGAGGAGAGAGAGAGAGGAGAGAGAGAGAGCGAGAGACGAGAGAGGATGAGAGAGAGAGAAATGAGAAGAGCAGAGAGGAACGAGAGAGAGAGGAGAGAGGAGAGAGAGAAAGAGGAGCGAGAGTGAGACTAGATTGTCTGCTATAAGAATAGCACATGCAGTGTTGTTGCACGTACACGCACAATATCCGAAAATCCCTTTGAAGTCAATCTTTGCCCTATTTCCATGAAAGAACATTGTACAGGGGGATTGTTTTTAGGGGAGGAGGGGTCAACACCGGGAAATGAAGATACTGGAAAGGGAGGGGAGCAAGTTCGGAGAGCGTTGAAGGCGCGGTCACAAACCTTGATCCACCTTTTATTGAGGCGACTGGAGCCCTCCACAATCCCCTTGCGAAGAGGCAGAGAACACAGCCGAGAGTGAGTATCACATGCAGGGGGGCCTTCAGGGGGATCAACATGTATCACAGAGCCCTGGCTGCAGGGGGGCCTTCAGGGGGATCAACATCTCTAACGAGGTGACGAGGAACTCATGAGCACTAATGAGATCCAAACAGGACAGGATGTACGATACAAAAACAGACATTCTAACCGCGCCAGCGATGACTGGCCGCGTCCATGAGCGGAGATACGGATGACCGGGGGAAAGATTACAGAACCCCCCGGGTCGGCGTTTACGGCACGCGAAGCGCACACGCGCGCGCGGACACCGGCGTGCGAGGGATTTAATTGGCTGCTGCAGTGTGCTCACCCTGGTGGTGCCGTCCTCCTTCAGGCTGATGATGTCCAGGTCAAAGTCCCTCCTCAGTCCGTCCGTCTTGTTGAGGACTATATGTCCTGTCAGACCGTCCCACTGGGCCTGGAGATGGAGAGAGGTAGAGAGAGAGAGAGAGAGAGAGAGAGAGAGAGAGAGAGAGAGATAGAGAGAGCGAGAGAGAGAGAGAGGGGAGGGAGGAGGTGATCGAAAGAACGTAACGAGAACGAAAAAGAGTCAGACAAAGCGACAGAGAGCGAGAGAGAGAGAGAGGGAAACAGAGAGAAACAGAGAGACAGAAAAGGAGAGTCAGACAAAGTGACACGCACAGAGAGAGTGTGATAGTGTGAGAGAGAGAGAGTGTGATAGTGTGTGAGAGAGAGAGAGAGGGTGATAGTGTGAGAGAGAGAGAGAGAGAGAGGGTGATGGATGACCATCCCTCAGGTATCTGTGGAGCCTAATTGAGGCTTTGGAGCCTGAGCCCCCTGGCTGGTGAGGAGAAGTAGATGGAGGTCTGACAGGGACAGAGGTTGAGAACCCAGTCTGCGGCAGACTGAATGCAGACAGGAAAGAGTGGCATGTCCTCGCCTCATTACTTTCGAGCAGAGTCGAGATGAAAGGCAGTATGTGGCCAGGAGGGTAAATAACATGTGGGGCATGTGCATCAGGTACAGTACGTCCAAAACCAGTTCTGCCCTGTTCTTACAGCACCGACCACGTCAACAACCACATTTGAATACACCCACACTCACATCGACCCCACTGGTGCTGATGGCTTGCCCTGAGGCTAGCTCCTGAACACAGTCACCAGTCATAGTGGTGCCGTTTCCATTTCTGTCATGGGCTTCCAGTCCCTGGAGAGCTGACTGCAGACAGAGAGGAGGCCTGCCTGATGATGTGGCCTTCCCAGAGCCTGCAGTGAGGTAATAGACCTGTCACAGCTTTAGTCCCCTCCAGCGGAAGAGAGAGAAGAAGAGAGCAGAGGAGAGGAGATGGAAGAGAGGAGGTGGAGGAGAGGAGGAGAGTCTGGGAGGACATCCAGCTGTGGGACTGCGGTTGACTACACCGCCGGGGGGGAGGGGGGCGGGGGGGCAGGGGGGGGGCACCTTAGGGGAATGCAACCAGGCGCCAGTCAGGCACAGGGAGAAAGAGACAGAGACCACTGTACATAACGCCAGATGACAGACTTTAAATCTCTTGGACTATGCCACGTCTGTCGCCACGGTGTGTTTGACCTGTGTGTGCACGTGTGTGTGTGAGAGTGTGTGTGAGAGTGTGTGTGCGTGTGAGAGTGTGTGTGTGAGAGTGTGTGTGTGTGTGTGTGAGAGTGTGTGTGTGAGAGTGTGTGTGTGTGTGTGTGTGTGAGAGTGTGAGAGTGTGTGTGAGAGTGTGTGTGTGAGAGTGTGTGTGAGAGTGTGTGTGTGAGAGTGTGTGTGTGTGAGAGTGTGTGTGCGTGTGAGAGTGTGTGTGAGAGTGTGTGTGTGGGTAAGAGCTGGGCGTGTGTGCTTAGTGAGTCACCTCCAGGCAGAGCAGGGAGGAGTGATCTACGTACAAGCCCGCTAGGCTGATCCCCCGTAGCTCACTCCTAGCTGTGTGCTACCTCCAATCATCATGCCCAGCAGAGGAGGACCCCAACAGAGACTCACACGCCAGGCTCATTAAAAACACACACACACACGCATGTATGTGTTGACGCACACGCAGATAGAACACACACACACACACACACGGGAACACACACACAGACACAGCTGGTAATGCACCATCTACCTGATCTGTTTATCCTTAGAGCGGGATAATGCTGTCCAATCCTCTGCCTCCCTCAGTGATAGAGAGATGAGATTTAAAGACAAACGCCAGTTGAAATGGACTGTTAAATGAAACCGTTTCCCCGAAACACGGACGTGGGATGAGACTGTACAGCCATGCGGAGAGCAGCAGACCAATTACAAAATCATCACATCTATTTTCGGGGAAACGGGGAAAACGATCTAGTTTGTGTATCGATATTCTGAAGCTGTGCCGGGCAACTTTTTTTGATCTAAAAAGATAATGGTCCAAAGACAGCACCACAGTGAGTGTGTGTTCATACTGGTGAAGGACATGTAGAGCTTACAGTGAGTGTGTGTTCATACTGGTGAAGGACATGTAGAGCTTACAGTGAGTGTGTGTTCATACTGGTGAAGGACATGTAGAGCTTACAGTGAGTGTGTGTTCATACTGGTGAAGGACATGACATGTAGAGCTTACAGTGAGTGTGTGTTCATACTGGTGAAGGACATGTAGAGCTTACAGTGATTGCTCTGTCATGTGAGGGGACATGTGGGCGTGTAGACAGAGAGACACCTGGACACCGGACAGAGGTCAAACCACAACACCATGACAGGAACGACAGGACTCGTATCAAAGCAATGCTTTCCAGACATTTCTGTCAACCTGTCACCATATCAGGTTCACAAAGTGAACCAACCGGATAATGGAGTCACGTGACATAAATGGCTTGTATTGGAGTTCAGTAAGATACAGTATGTGTCAGCGATTCTCTCCCCTCACCGCGTTTAGTCCATTTATGATACAAACTGAACTGCCCTTCTCCGAGGATCTGAATACCCCGCCCCCTCTCCTCTCCTTGGATCCACAAATATGTTGTGTATGACAGCAATGGACTGGTGGGCAAGTCTCATCGTTTGCTGCTCTCAGGCAATCATTTAAAAGGCATTTATCAAGTGATGAACACCCCAGAGTCACCAGCTGTATATGCCCTGGGGATGGGATGAAGAGGAGAGGAGGGAGGGAGAGAGAGAGAGAGTGTGTGAAAGAGAGAAGCAGAGGGGGAGGAAGAGAGAGCGAGTGCGAGTGCGTTGGGAGAGCTGGACCAAAGAGGACTGGACACGGGAGAAGGGATTGAGTGATGACGCTCTCTCTCTCTCTCTATTTTCTCTTTGCCAGGAAATGCTTCCCAACTGGGTTTAAGACTTAAGGGATCAAAACGCTCATGCATCAAAGGCCTCATTTATGTATGTAGCCAGTAAACCAGGCAGACAACCAGGCAGGCAACAAGGCAGGCAACAAGGCAGGCAACAAGGCAGGCAACCAGGTAGGGAATCAACAGAGCTGAAAGGCAGTGAATGAAACAGGGAAATGTATGTTTAACTCTTTCTACATGTGGGACAGTGTGTGTTCATGGTGAAGACGGCTGGATTATATTGTTGTATTGTATTTGGGGGATTGGAATGTCACTGGAGGCTTGCTTCTGTTACAGTGAGCGACTGAGCTGTTGAGGGGGAGTTTATGTCCAAAACGTAATTATTTTATTTCATCGAGACAGGATGAGGGAGGAGAGGGAGAGGGAGCTCGGGTTCAAACCCGGGGCGTGCGGGAAAGCGGCGGGACACCGACCTCTTTAAACAGGTTCATGAAGCGCGGGCCGAAGCGCCAGGGTTTGTGCCGGTGGCACTGCAGCGAGCTGACCGTCATCTGGGTGGCCCGCTGGGACGCCACGGCGACCATGAACACGGCGTCGTACATCAGGGCCGCCTCCGTCTGGTCGGGGGGGGAGGACACAAACACACACAGACTGAGGGTTGCCTTCTCGGTGGTTAGGGTTGGCCGGTGGTGGGGGTCGGGGGTCAGGGTCGGAAGGCGTCTCACCGTCATGACTCCCTCCATGAGGCCGCTCTCCTGCTTGGGCAGGGCCTGGTGTCTCTCCGAGGCCCAGCGCTCCATGGTGCTGGCCACGTACGGGTCGTCCATGTTCAGCAGCCTGAAGCCCGTCATGTTGACCCCGCTGTAGCGGTACGGCTCCAGGTCCAGCGCAAACAGGTCCTGGAGGGGTGAGATGGAGGGGTCAACGGAGGGGTGGAGAGAAGGAGAGAAAGAGAGAGGGAGATAGAGAGAGGGGCAAAGAGAGTTGGAGTGCTCTCATCTGGGTGGGCCCCTGCTCGACCCGCCCAGACCCATGTTTCATTACGTCCCGCTAGTGCAAAAGCGAGGACTGAACCAAAAACCTTTTTTTCAACAGAACGAATATGAAAGCATGACAAATACAAGGACGACGTGAAACTGTTTCGTACGAGCGCAAGGTTCGACTGTTCGTGAACGCACCAGAGTAGTGAAAAAGTAATGGTAGTATTCAGTCATCATCCCCATCGACGAAAGCTGCAAGGGAACGCAAAGAGAGAATTCATTACCAAGTCAAATCAAGCACACAAACAAAGACCCCCACCCTCACATCACACCAACATATCTTAATGGAGAGTACCCCCACTGGGTCTGTGCCATCATTATGAAACACTTTCAAATGTCTGCTGAGCAGTGTGTGTGGTGGGGGGGGGTTGGTGGGGGGGGTGCCCAGCGTGGAGGAGGATCCCCCATCTCATTACAACATCCTCAGAGACACACACACTCATTATACGCCGTTTGAAACAAACACTGAGTTCAACCAGAGTTCACCTGTCATCCGTAACATGCTCTAAACTGTGTATCCAAATAGAGAGAGCGAGAGTAAGCGAGAGAGAAAATAAAGTACCGACACAGACAGAGTGAAATGATCCCTTACCATACATCATAAATGTGTCTAAATCAAAATGATTGTCTTTCCTAATGCATTCTAACGCTGTAACAGAGCAGGTGCAGCAGCTACCCTCCACCAGTGCGGTCGGGCTGGGACCCCTGACCTGTTTGAGCAGCTCCGACGCCATGCGATAGGAACAGTCGAACAGGACGAAGAACTCCTTGTCTTTCTTCAGCTCCTTGAGGAGGGGCCGGGCGTCGCTGTCCCCGGGGGTCAGCTGGCGGATACGGATCTTCAGGTTGAGCTTGGAGGGAGCCTTGATCAGCTCCTGCATCCTCATCAGCCCTGCACCACACGCCACACCAAGCACAGAGTGAACCGGAGGGAGGGAGGGAGGGAGGGGGGAGGAGGGAGGGGGGGAGGGACGGGGGGAGGGAGGAGGGGGAGGGAGGAGGGGAGGGAGGGAGGGATGATGGATGGATGGAGAGAGGGAAGATGGATGGAGGTAGGGATGATGGATGGATGGATAGGGGCCAAAATACAGTCACAGCAAGCTACACACACACGGACACACACTCAAGCAGACCCGCACATACACGCACGCACGCACGCACACATACACACACGCACACACACAGAGCATCACCCAGGCCAGACAGATGGTTTGCGGTCAGATTACATTGTCACATTTCCGACAACCCCGAGCAGACACGCAGTGATGTCATGTCTCAGTGATACTGATGAGCAGTCCCTGTAGGAGACATTGCATTATTGATCAGAACACTACACTCTAAGCTTACAGACAAGATGGGCCAATCAAATGATCACATAGCAGAACAGGAAACCTAGCAGAACTGGACATTGGGCATCATGCCGGGGCCATCCTGAATATGAACACACACACACACACCATGCCACACACCACACATACACACACACACCACGCCACACACACCACCCATTCACAGGCTTGCACCATCGATAAAGAACTCAAGCTGGCTACTGAACCGGAGTCCAAGTCCAGTTGGAAGCTAGTAAAGGTCCAGATGGTGCAGGAGAGATGAGCAGATATGCAGGAGAGGATCTCTGATCCTCACACACACACACAGAGCATAGGGGTCAGGTCTTCCTGCCAGTTCTTACATCACAGCTCTGACATCACAGCTCTGACCTCGACATCACCTTTAGACAGCACATCCACACGGCCAGAGGTAGAACAGGGACTTTTACTGCAACGCACTTTGCACTGCTTCAGGGGCTGTTTAGCTGAACAGGGCCCCCACCAGTCTGTCTCTAAGCCCCCACGTACACTATGTACATCATACACACCCAGCCCTCCACACACACACACACACACACACACACTCAGACAGTTTTCGATTGTTTTGTAAACGATGAATATCAGGATGATGCATGAACTGCCGGTGTGATATTTCAGAAAGAAATCCTAATCCAAAACCAATCCATACGAAAGCTCCATCGACCCTGACATTTCTGCTGAGATAGACTATCAGAGCTGGGTCATGGAAATGGACCCTAATGCGGAGGTTGGTCCTGATACACAATTCCCCCATGGTGCACAGTGCACAGAGGGAGCCAGGGGAGGATGCTAGACAGCTTAACACCCCGGGCCTCGGGCCCTGATTGAGGTGTGTGTCTGGTCAGCGTGCAGCACTGAGTGTGTCGGCAACAATGGAATTGCATCGTGCGATTTGAAATGGAATAGAAATGCACGCTGTCAACCGGGAAAATATGGACCCCGGACCTCATCAGCGCCAGCTCTTTCTCAATCTCGACACCCCCGATCTCTCTTTCCCTACATATCTACATGTCTATTTCCTGCTCCTGCACCAGTGTGGATGGGCCGGCCCGCGCACCTGTGCTGTCCTCGTACACCACGGTGAGCTTCTTCCACTTGAAGAAGTTGACGATGTCCAGGATGGCCTTGGAGATGGCCGTGTACTCGGGGTACAGGTTGATGTAGAAGGTGTCCTTGTTGTCCACCGAGGGGTGCTTCCAGCGGGTCTGGATGTGGGGCACCTCCAGGGCGTTGCAGATGGACTGGACGGCACTGACCGAGGAGCTGTGGGAGGGGCCGAACACCGCCGCCACGCCCAGCGCCAGCTGGTCACACACTGCGGGGTGGGGGAGGGAGGGGCGGAGGGGGAGGGAGGGGGATAGGGGTGCACGGGATGGAGGGAAGGGGGCAGTGGGGTTGGGTTATCTCAGGATATTCAGCAGGGTTTGTGAAAGGTCTGTATCGGACGACACGAATCCTAAAGCTAAGCAATATGACCTGACAAGGATATACAGATCGGCTCCCGCATCAAACATCACACCCTATTCCCGGCAACCCTAGTAGTGACTGAGAGCGACTAGATCACGGGTCATTTGAAGTTAGGAATATGCCGTGCGGCCGGCTACCTCTCCTGGTGGCCTCGAAGCTGTCGTACAGGTTGATCCTCTGGATGTCGTAGGTCAGCGTGGTGTTGGGCATCAGCGTCCGGTTCCTGTTGATGTTGGTCACGGCAAACTTGAAGGCCATCTCCTCAACACTCACCAACTCACGCTCCCGTGTCTCAAAGATGCCACCTGCGGGGACGGAGGAGAGGGAGGGAGAGAGAGAGAGACAGAGAGAGAGAGAGAGAGAGAGAGAGAGAGAGAGAGAGAGAGAGAGAGAGAGAGCAGAGAGAGGAGAGAGAGAGAGAGAGCAGAGAGGAGAGAGAGAGAGCGAGAGAGATGAGAGAGAGAGAGAGAGAGCAGAGGAGAGAGAGAGAGAGAGAGAGGGGAGTATTGAAGAGGGAAAGACAGGTGAATTAAAAGTCAATAAACACGAGCAGACCCTTTGAAATTGACGGAGGACGGGAATAAAAGATCAATTAAGAAAGGGAGTGGGAGAGTTCATTTTGAACAAGTAGGAGGATGTGAGGGCAGGGGTGAATGGCTGCTCATCAGGAAAAAAAAGAGGGAAAAGGATGAAAGTTGCCAGCGGAATGAAAGACAGAGCAGGGACGCAAACAAAGAGAAGGAGTTGTGGTGTTGGAGTGAGATTGGCAATTATACAGCATCCACCGAATGCAATTATTAAGTTCTAGTGATTTGTGAGAAATGGGCTGAAAGAGGACATGGGCACTGCCCTCTGAGTAATCGTATGAATAATGGTTTATGTAAAATCCTTGGGTTTGTGGAATGGGTAATTATTCTTTCCATGTTATTGGTGGAATGATTCTCAACAACAAGAAGAAACTGGTAGACGCAGGCTGTGTGTATGTTTGAGTGCGTGTGCGTGTGTGTGTGTGCGTGCATGTGTACAAGGCTAGACCGAACTCCCATATTCATTATAGAGCTACTCGGAGCAGTCAAATAGCCATGATTAAAGAGAGTGCACTGAATCCATTGTGTGCATGACGTTAATTATATTAGGGCAAGGCCATTACTAACAATACAGCAAGCCTGGAGCTATGCTCGTGAAGAGCTGATTCACCTAACCTTCCCGTCAAATTATAAAAAAACTGTCACATTTGAACAGTCAAAGCCTGTTTGTGGGTCAGGATGGGGATTGGCTATATACCTGGGCCGCATCTCAATCCAAGAAAGCTCTCCCATCTGTCTGTGTGCCTTTCCTCCACTAATAGGTCATATCAAATCAAATCATCAAACTTTATTATCAGCTCGTAGAACCCACCGGACGAGGAATGGAGCGTAATACCTTTCATAGGAACCAGAGATATGTGACTAGTCTTCAAACTGCACCCTAGAGCGAAAACTTGGCAATTTACAGACATATTGCAATCTGAAAATCAGCTTGCCTGCAGTCCAAACTTTGCACATTTAACGAGGGCCATTTCAGATGGTGCCAAATCCGCTAGATGGGGTTTAAATCTGGTCCTCGTAAACATGGTGATAAAAATGGAGACACCCTGAAACAGACTCCATCTCCCATACAGCCCCCTCATATGTCTCACATTTGGTATTCAATCAACAATGAACCAGCTTCCACGGATTCCATTCAAACGAGGGAGAATCAGGCATTATAAAGGGGAAGAACCACTGTCCTCCACTCTCTCTGACTTCAAACACATTCTAGGCACTCTCCTCTCAAACGTGGAAAGGCATTCGCATTCAAAGCCGCATAGAGCAGGATGTGTGTGTGTGTGTGTGAAATAGGGAGCGTGTGGGTGTGTGTGTGAAAGAAGGAACATGTGTGTGTGTGTGTGTGTGTGCGTGAAAGAGGGAGCGCGTGTGTGTCTGTGTGTGTATGTGTGTGTGTGTGTGTGCGTGTGTGTGAAAGAGGGAGCGTGTGTGTGTTTGAAAGAGGGAACATGTGAGTGTGTGTGTGTCTGTGTGTGTCTGTGTGTGTGTGTGTGTGCGTGTGTGTGAAAGAGGGGCGTGTGTGTGTTTGAAAAGGGACTGTGAGTGTGTGTGTGTGTGTCTGTGTGTGTGTGTGTGTGTGTGTGTGTGTGTGCGTGTGTGTGAAAGAGGGAACGTGTGTGATGTGAGTTCTGAGGCTCCGCCGACGGTCAGCAGCTTCATGTGAAACCTCCAGTGGAGAGCAGAGGATGACCCTGGGGTGACCTAGAGCTCCTTCAGCCCAGTCAGCAGGGGACCCACAGAGACTCTGGGCTGTGACAACTCACCGAGCCAGACAAAGGAAGGAGGAAGGAGCGAGGAATAATTGGTGCTCCAAAATGGTGCATTCAGTACAGAGGCCTTGACTGTAGGTGGAGAGGGACAATTGAGTCTCTGACTTCGATCGCTGACGGTGAAATATTAGAGTAACAAGCCTCAGGCGTCAATGTTGAACTATTTATTTGTTTACATGATTAGACTTGATTGGTAGTCAGGGCCGGCAATAACTGCTCCAAACAGTCCATGCGAGCCTTCGTCTGCGTGCCCATGGTTGCACGTGTGTGTGCGTGCCTTGCCAGACAAATAGATAGGGAACAGAAGCTTTGATTGGCTGTCTGCTAAGATCCCACTGTGTGTCACCATTCTCCCAGAGATCAGATTGACAGCTATGAATAGCACAACACCTTCACTGAGCCAGAGGTCGTACAAGATAGCATCTCTATTGTTAGACAGCTGCTCACAGCAGGGCTGGGAGGACACGATGGAGCGATGGACGGATGACAGTTGGCCCTAAACCGGTGGAGGGGAGGAGGGAGGAGACTTAGTGGGGTGCACAGGGCCGGGAGGGTTAAACCGAGAGGCGGAGAGGAGCAGGGCTGAGCCCCTCCGCCGACACGTCCAGCAGACCTGATCGCAGTGTGACGTTCAGGGAGGAGTGTGTGTGTGTGTGTGTGTGTGTGCGGTGTGACTCTGTCTCTCGCACGCTCACTCTCCTTCTCGTTTCACCCTCGCTCGAGGGGTCGCGGAGAAAAATACACTCGTCTCATCTTGTTTTTAGAACGAGTCCTACGACAAGACCCACCGCTGTGCCTCATTCTCAAAAGACGTAATGGTTTGAGCACTTGACAGAAGAACACTTACTGTGTGTAATTGATAGTTGCAGCACTTACCACAGTTGCAGTATTCAGGTTTCTATAGAAGCTCACTCTCTTATCCTTCCTGTCTCTAGGACCCTGTCAATGTATCCCATCTGTGTTTCCACTGTCATTTCAGCATCAAGACGGCTCCAAAGCGCGATTATAAATTCAACTACTATTCATCTCACTGACAGTCAGGCGGTCTCAACGACAGACAGGACAAGTCACTCACACAAACATACACACACGGTGGTGCACGTAAGCATACAGAAATGGGTTTGCCATCCAATCTAGAAAAGTCAACAGGAGATAACAAAGGAAATGTCTGTGTTCGTGAGTAAGAGGGAGGGGGGGTACATCCCTGTGGTCATTCCTAATCATCACGAATAACCCATCACCGAGACAGCTACGAGGGGAAAGTTCTAGAATCAACTGCCCAGGGTGTGAAGAGTGTAATTTAACATAATCCCATCCTTCTTCAACACTTACCTTGATGTGAGTCACACCCACTACTCTCCCGATCCAGTCAATCAATCTCCTATTACCTCTCTCACGCCAGTCTAATGGAGTCTCTGACACCTACAGAGGCTCCGCAGAGCTCAGCCTCATCATGTGGAGGGCATTCTGCCTGATCAGGGACATCTTGTCTCATTACAGCTCTCCATAGGCAGGTTATGATAGGGATGTTAGGAACTATTACTCCTTTTCTTTCCCACAGTACATCCATCTCTGTGATTGATTGGATGTCCTGTGCTGGATGTGTGTAAACTATTGCTGTGCGGCCTTCAGTCATTGAAAGAGGGTTTGTGTGTGCACGCCAGACAGAGAGGTCAGGCATCTTCATGAGGGTGCAGACATACCTGAATCAATAATCTATTAGCCATTCAAGTGTGTGTGTGTGTGTGTGTTTGTGAGTGAGTGTGATCTTTAGGAGTGTAGTCACAACTGCACCTTAAATGTTTAAATAGAGCTGTATCCTACTGATATATGTTTGATGAGCTTGTTTTGTCTTTCAAACTTGATTTTTAATTCCTTCCCTTCAGCTACTGGTTATATGGCCATGGTTTAAAATGGCCTGTTCTTTTAGTTTGGTATTGGATGCAAGCCGTAGCAAACCGTGCCGTAGCAAACCGTGCCTATAGAGCAAAAGTGAAATTAGACATCGTGTCAGCGTTTATGTTTAGGTTACAAAGCAGATGCGTGCATATGAATCCTGGGGTAAAGTTCAGCGCGTGTAAATTGCCTGGATTATAGACTTTGGGTTTAGGAGGGAACCGAGAGACTGGAAGATGCTTCCATTGTCGGTTTAAGTATAATCTTTGCCAGGGATGGAGGGGAGTTGAACCTGAGCGTTTCCAGTATGCTATATGAAAAGGATATTGAGGGATTTAGCGGGCACGCACCCTGGAAACCAAACAAACAGGCGGTGGTTGGACCAAAAAAGTTCACATACAACGGACGAGTGATTAATTGAAATGTGCCATATTATACTATAGCGACCATCAAAAAGCTCCTTCAACACAAATTACAGATGTTGCCAGTGCAGTTAATTACGATGAGTTTTAAGGAGGGGCCGAGGTAGGTTTGTATACAAGTGTGCCTTCTACTTGGCGAAATCCAGCAGGTGTTTGCATTTACTGGGCCATGTTGGCATACTTTTCATACTCAAATCCACAACATATCGTAAAGTGGCCTACATTTAACTTACCAATTCTTAGGACTTGCTGTGAACTCAGACAGATGTGCGCCATGAATACTAGACCGGTTAAGAGTTGCTTCCGTCTCTCCATAGTTCTGCAGTCAAACTTTACATTCATCTCCGCAGCGAGTAGATCATGTTGACAGAGTGAAACAGCCTATGTCCGAACTATGAATCTTATGGCGTCCCATCCTCATTACGGGTAAGATTTAGCTAATAAGTAATCAACAGTTCCAAGTTATTCCTAGAAGCCGCCTTGGTCACAACTCAGCGGCAGAAAAACCATACGTTCCAATCAGAATAGGGTAATATCCCGTTTTGAACAGACCGATGGAGTAATTCCAATTCCAAGATTCAGTTCCTACTGACGAGTTCACGCTGATAAAACAAGAAAGCTTGCGTTGTCAATTATAACGGTTTAAAATCAACTCCATCCGTCTTTGCGCGCTTGTTGCCGGACACTGAAAAAGAACCAATCCCGCTGATATCCGCGCACAGACCGCGGTGGCTGGTGCGCGTGTATGGGGTCAAAACAGAAGCCCGTCAGCAGCGCGGCAGCTTTCCGCTGTGTGTGGACAGGTCCTGATGAGAGCAGAGATAGAGTAATCTTCAGGTTAAGCTGTGATGCCGCAGCAAGATTAATTTCCTGTGCGAGTGTAGAATAGCAAAATGGGGCAGAATTCACAAGCTGTCGAATGATTCGTTTCTGACCCTATTTTCTCTCAACGGTTAGTATTGATCATGATGATCACAATAATCAAATGAAAGAATACAATAAACTAATGAACTGTATATTAGAATATTCTTTGGACAAGAAATTAAGTAGTTTAGTAGCTTAACTATTACTTATATGACAATGTTATCCGACCTTATAAAATCACTATAAATACTCATGCCAGGTACTGTGAACTAACAATGTATTCCAAACAGTAAGAGGGACGAGCTCCCCTTGAGATTGAATATGGTTGATTATCGTCACCTACTGGACAAGGTACAGACCTACATCTCTCAACAGTTCACATTAAAGCACCATTCACAAGAGTGCATACCAGCACCATCTAGTGCCAGTTTAACACCCTTTTACATGCACATACAAGACACAAAAGCCAAATACGTTTAGAAAATTTATTCCATGATCATAAGAATAATAATAATATTAATAATAGCAATAATAACAATGACAATAATAATAATAATGATAATACACAGTCCTATGTACCAACACAGTTTAAAAATGCAAAAGGGAAAAGTCAAGGATCTCTCACAAGTCTCACCTCTATACACACGTGATTGTACGTCACAATCTCAGGGATAGGTCCTACTGGTTAAAAAATACAGTTTTGTTGTCACCCTGTGTGCTAAACCTAACAAGTCATCATGATAAACAGAAGAGAACGACATCAAACCTTTCGAAGCTTCTTTCATAGAAGCCTGTATCTGGATGTAACATATTTTCAGAGTATCAGCATCATTTTAAAACATCCACTGGTGCAACTTGTGGTTAATTATTGAGCGAGAGTATTCGTATGTACAGTATTTGTAAGTATGTAGGTTTGAGACAGCACAGCTTAGTGGGAGAGTCTAGTATTGCAATTCAAGTGGAAAGGAAAGTGTGAGATATCTGAGTGTGTTTTTCTTCTTAACTGTCATGCTGTTGATGAAAACAGACAGACCAGAGACCCTTAATCTCAAAGCAAGAGTAGGACCTTAGATCAGATCTTACACAGTCCATATGATCTATTATCTGCAGTTATCAATATCATCTAATTGTTAAGACTGACCTCAGTTCGGCAGTCTCATGCTCTGAGATCCTGTGTGGGTGTCGCCCAGGAACAGCTGTGTTAGGGTAGAGCAGGGTTATGGTTCCACACTGTAACTAAAGCTGTGTTAGGGTAGAGCAGGGTTATGGTTCCACACTGTAACTAAAGCTGTGTTAGGGTAGAGCAGGGTTATGGTTCCACACTGTAACTAAAGCTGTGTTAGGGTAGAGCAGGGTTATGGTTCCACACTGTAACTAAAGCTGACGGGTCCGTAATTAGCCAGGGTTTGTGTTCTCTGTCTAAATCAATCAAAAGAAAATTCAAGTAAAACAGGATTGGTATATTTATTATGATTATTAGTTCTTCTTTTGATGAGAAGTCGGATATTAATACTGGATTAGTTGAATTGCATGTCAATAGAAGCGTCAACACTGGTAAAATCAGCAGATTTTATCTACAGGCAAAACCAATGCTTAAAATGATATGAGAAAACATGGATGCGTTTTTGAAGAAATGCTCATTTTACCAAAAATAAAAGCTAGGTGGACGACGTTGTGCTAATGTGCTCCCGGACGGAGTGCAGCCGCTAAACAGTAAAACAGTGAAAGCGCAGTAAAGCTAGCAGAGTTTCAGTATACGCAGCAGTCTTAAGCCAAAAGCCCCTGAAGAAAGATTCAGTTGAACACACAGCCCTTGAGTGTTACAAGATACAAGCACAGTTTCAGAGTCAGAAGCAAAAATAAGACCCACATTCCTGTGTTTAAAACGAGTCCCTTTTTGGCAACAAGGTCAAAGTCGAGTGATTCCTAGTGGTCGAGCGCGTGTGTGTGTGTGTGCGTGAGGGTGGTACAGTAAGCTGCCTGGAGTCTCTGATTCTCGCTTTGTGTTGGTGTGCGTGTGCACATGCACGCGTGTTATCCAGTTCATAGATCCGGTGACTGTTCCACAGGTGAGTGAACGCTCAGAGCGTGTCCTGGTGTGTGTGTCTGTGTCTGGGTGTGTGTGTGTGGAGCGTGTCCTGGTGTGTGTGTGTGTGTGTGTGTTTATGACTGACCTGGCCACCACACCACCTGGTTCAAAGCTGGGTCCTCTAAACGGCTGAACACTGACGCATCATACAGTGTCCCTGGATTGTCAGCACAATGGAGGGGATGTGGAGGAATGGAGGGGTGGAGGGGAGAGGTGGGGGAGGAAGGGGGAGTAAGGTGGACATTAAAAGGAGAAGAAGGCCTTTTTCCTTCTGTACTCGTCTTGTCCTCAGAAACCTCCTTTCTTAAAGCTTGAGTGAACAAACAGTCACATTTCTGCTCTTCAATCAATCAATCAAATCAAATCAAATCAATCTCTCCATGGCAACTTCTCCCCTTCAGAAGACATCACTGTTGCGTCCGTTGGCGTAATCGTCCCGTCGCACCCAAATGACATCACAGTCTCCCTCTGTGGCCCCCTCCACGGCACACTGCTTCCTGAGGGCGCTCAGCTTCATCGGGGAGGCCTGGGGGCCCCGTGCGGGGGCACACGGCGACAGGGAGGACCCCTCCCCTGTAGGAGGGGTTACGGCCTCATACTCCTCCCCCTGGTCTCTCTGGGCACCCTCGCTAAGGGCACCTCCTCCCTCCCCCTCGTCCTCCACCTCCCTCCCATAGACCCTCTCACGCTCCTCCTCCTCCGTCGTCTCTGTCCGCTCCCTCTGTCCTCTCCTCCTCCAGAGACAGGCTCTCCAGCCTCCCGTCCAGGTTGCCCGGTTCGGCCGACGGCGCCCGGACCGACTTGCAGTACTCGTCGTCGTCGCTCAAAATGTCCGTCTCCTTCACGGGCTCCTCCTCCTCCGCGCCCCGCCCCCCCTGGTCGTCATAGCGGCCCAGGTCAAACTGCTCCTCCACCCAGCGGTCGGTGTCCCCGCCCTGGGACTTCTGGGCCTGGAGCAGGGGGTGCTCGGAGGGTGGCTGGGAGGGGTCAGAGTCGCCGCCGCCGCCGTTGTTGTCGCCGTGGAAGACGATGTCGGTGTCGATGGTGAAGCGGTTTCTCACCAGCTTCCTGCGGCCCAGGGTCCGAGACGGCGCCGAGACTGAACGCACAAAGACGAGAGTCGTGTTTACAGTATTACAGACAATGAACACAAGTGTGTGTGTTGTTGTTGTCTGTAAGAGGTACAGTAAGAAAGCAAGACATCTCACCTGCTCTGTTCATGGCGGGACGCGCTCCTTTGAGGGCGCAGAGGCGCTTGCCTCCGAAGGGAACGTACTGCTGATTGGGCGGCAGGGACTCCGTCTTCAGCAGCTGCCGCCTCTGCTTGTCCCTCAGGATGGAGTGGACCGCCTTCAGGAAGTCCTTCTTACTCTCTGGAGAACTGGGGGACGACGACACACACACACACACACACAAGCCGCGTGTCAGTCCGGCCGTCTGCGTGACGCGGGTCTGCGTTGCCGAAGCGGCGCGGGCGTGATGTCATGACGACCACTCACCTGCAGCACAGGTGGAAGGTTCTCTCCGGCCTTCCCTCGGACTCGGACCTCACGTGGACGATCTGGCACACCGCCGTGCCCTCGGAGTCTGCACCACACCAGACGGGAGGGGGGGAGGTCGGGTTACAGACACCAATGCAGGGTATTTTTAAATCATGAAATCATCAGTTGGTTTCCTGTTTGTGGTCGTTAAGGAAAAGGAAGGAAGGAAGTTCTACTGGCTCCAGTCCTCCTAGATCCTCTCCCAGAACAACAGGTCACAGGGTTTAATCCCCGGAGGAGGGATTGGTTTGGGTTTGCAAGCCCTCAGGCGGGGGGGTAAAGACCTCACGGGGAAGAGGTTGGGTTCTGACCCGTCTCATGGGACGGGATCCGGAACATTCCTACTGTACTGCATGTGTGTTTGGAAAGACGTACTTGCGAGAGCGCGGACTTGAAGGGAGTCCGTGGAGATCATGTGACGGAAGCGGAATGTATCCCTCTCATCCGACACCGACGCCCGATGAGAGGCGCCCTGGAACACACACACACACACACACACACACACACACACACACACACCACACACACACACACCACACCACACACACACACACACACACAGTTACATAAGGAGCCCATATCTACAGGCTCTACATTACAGAAATAGACTCTCCTTTGATACTGCATCAGTGCAATCCAGGTTAATCCTTTCCCCTCTCTCCTCCACACTAGCATTACTTCGCCTACTGTTTCTCCGAGGAGAGCTTTGACCATGATAAGTGGGCGGCCTCAATGTGCCTGTTCAAAAATAAAAGCTTTGCGGGGAAAACAGCTTTGCCAAAGTATCCCCATGCCCCCCTCCTCTAGACAACTCCTCTGCAAAGCTAGATAAAAGAAAATGCTTGGCAAAACTGAAACAGGGAAAAACAGGCACTCACAATCTTCTTCCTCTGCTTGGAGCAGTCCTTGTAGACAAAGACAACGGCCGTCTTGAACACTGAGGCGGGAGGGAGACGGATGGGAGAGGGAGACAAAGGGAGAGAGCGAGACGAGCATTAGTTGAACGATAACACTTCAATTCATCACTGAGGCCCATCAGATTTAGCCCAGCTCAACCTTGGGAGCATCGCACACCCATGAAAGCTTTTAGAGAGCGACAGCACTTGAGGAAAGCGCCGGCAGACTTGGGTGACATGTGACCACAGACACGACATGGCCAAGAGCCAAGAGCTCTTTCACTCACTGTCCCCTTGTCAGAGAGAAAATTCCAACTGAATATAATATTTATGTCTTAACAGTGTGTGGATGGACTAGGCTCTCCAAGAAAACATCACTAAAGGAGCTCGTTAACCCCAGCAGATGGGTTCAAACTCCATCCATGCATAAGAAGTGGCAGACCCTTCAAAGTAAGCAACAGAAATAGCTCATATGGGGGGGGAAAACCCCTGAAGAAATATGTCTATCACGAGCACTTTACCAACCTCACTCCTCCAGCCCAGTAATGTTTCTAAGCTGGGTAACATATTTGATGGAAACATCCTGAATATTTGAAAGCTCAGTCATTCTAGGCCCCACTTAGATCCCCGGTCTGTAGTAAGAGTTAAGCCCCACCAAAGGCTGCCAGCTCTGGGTCCTTCTTGCTCTTGACCAGGGAGGAGGGGGCGTTGATCCAGATCACTGTGGCATGAAGCAGGAGATCCCCCATGGAGAGATCAGCCACCTGGGGGGGGAGAGAGAGAGAGAGAGAGACAGGAGATAAAACCAAGAGAGACGGAGATTAAAGAGACGTTAGAAACATTGAAAAAAGACGCATTTCCTCAAGTGCGCATCCCTGTCATCCTCCTCTCCCTCACCTCCTTCTTGTCTGCAGTCTGCTCGTTGATGAGCTGGTCGAACACAGCTCCGTACTCCTCATGCAGCTTCTGCATCTCGTTGATGTGGCTGGCCACCTTGTTCATCGCCTTCATCGCCACTGAGGAAGAGGAGGAGGGGGTTCAACACAACATGACCATGTCATGATGTACAGTACACAAAAAACAACAACAATTGGATGTGTTTAATGGGACGGACTGATGATATACACATTTGCAAGCACATTCACACACACACACAGAGTTTCCCTCACACACACACAGGTCGTACCATCCAGGTGGTAGTGTTCCTCGCTGTCGGGGTCGGTGAGGGAGTACAGCTCCCGGAGCAGCAGGGGGTACTTCAGGACCCTCTGGATGGGCTTGATCAGGTAGGACTCCAGCGTGGACGAGTGCTGCTGTCTGGGGTTCCTCTCCGCCAGGAAGGCCTTGAACTCCGGGTCTGTCTTAGCTGGACGGGGCAGGACACACGCAGACACACAGCTATGAGAAACCAGGTACTCTCTGTGTTGTTGGACAACTATGACAGGCTATGACAGGTCCTATGACAAGCTATGACAGGTCCTCCCCATCCTATCTTCAGCTAGAACGATTGACCTCGTGCTGTGTCGTACCTTTGGCCAGGACCTTGGGCACCTTGGTGTGGCTGGCACAGAAGGCGCTGTAGATCTTGAAGCGGTCAGCGTAGTAGAGGAAGGAGCCACCCAGTGAGAACAGCACTTTCTACACAGAGAGAGAAAAAGTACCTTTAGTTCAGTCCTACAGTCCCACTCATCAAAGTCGTTTTTGAACCTCAAATGTTTTTCCTAGTTCTTTAGGAGGTGAGGACAGTTGCGTTGTCTCTCTGAGCAGAGCCAGGGTCTCTACGACAGTACGCTGGAGGTGAAGCATGAGGCCGTGCCCCTCACCTTAAACTGCTCCACCCTCTCCAGGCGCTCCAGCTCGGGCACCAGCCTGGTCCCATCCTCCAGGGTCCTCAGGAACTCCACCTGGAACTCCACCATCTCCCCCAGGTTGCCAAACAGCACGTCCAGCTGAAAGACACACACACACGCACTAATTAAAAACCTTGTCATCATGGCCTACAGTACATCTCTCGAGTCTAGAGTATTATGTCTGGCTATTGTATGAGTAGAAATGGAGCCGTTGTCTTCACAGTGGCTGACCTGGTTTGGAGTACTACTGATGCCACAGAGAAACGAACAGAGCAGCTGTCCGAGCATGGTTTGTCTTTAACATACTACAGTACTCCCTAGAGCTTCTATCTGTCCCTCTCTGTGGGTGTGGTGCTCTGCACAGTGCCTCACCTCATCCTGGGAGAGGAACCTCTCCTTCTGCAGGGGCGTCAGGTAGCGCTCAATCAGGCAGCTCAGATCCTGCAACACACACAGTCCAACGTTCAGTGTGTGTGTGTGTGTGTGTGCGCGTGTGTGGGTGGGTGTCTCGTCACCACAGGTGAGTCTAATGCAGCAGGCTTTGCCAGCAGTGCGTCTGGAATTAATGTCTGTCCGTGCCAATCAACAAAGCTCCCACACCAGGTGCGAGCCAAATCCTTTAGGAAGCGTGCCAGCAAAACGGTGTCCTCATGTGCACGCACACACACACACACACACACACACACACTCAAGCAGAAAGACACACACAAATACTCACACCCACATCCACACTGACATAACAGGCTAGAACAGCATCTGTGCTTAATGAATACTGACTTTGACGTAGGTCCGCTCGGTCTCCACCAGTTCGTTGATGACCTTGCGTAGTTTGTCAGCATGGGAGAGCTGCCTCTGGGTGGCTGTGGCCGTGGCCATCGGGGGTGGGACGGCCGACACGGGGCTGGGAGAGAGGGACGAGGAGGACGAGGAGGAGGACGAGGACGCGGGGCACTCCGGGGTGTTCATGTCGTGGAGGCTGCGGCAGAAAGCAGTCACCTGCTCTGTACTCTGTGGAGGGAGACGCCGAGGGGGCGAGGGAGGTAGACGGAAGCGGGAGAGAGAGAGAGGGGGAGAGAGAAAGGAAAAGGGAGAGCAAATAACATAGGGTTAACAAAAGGCCAATTTGAGTCAGAATTGCTGCATTCAGTGATGAAAAGAAGCGCTTACATAAATTCAATATCCATCTCTCTTAATCACCATCTCCTACGCACACTCAACACTAATTTCCTTCAGACACAAAAGAACATCCATCCCCGCACTGGAGGAGTCAGGATATGACAGGATCTTGGGTATTAGCAGAAAAGCCACTGAGCGACACATGGCGTTGGCAACCACACACACACGAGCGTATACGTAACCTAAAGCTAGTCCACAGAGAGGGAACACCACGCCCTAAGCTTTACCGCACCACCAAACAGTTCTAGGCAGGAGCTGACATGCTAGTCGTACCAGTCAGAGGAAGCAGAAGGTGTCACGCTCCACACACACACGCACACAAACACGCACACACACACGCACACCCTCAGAATACATCTGCCAGTCCCTGTGGTCCAAGAAAAGGATTACGCAATACACAACCTGTTCATTAAAGGGGGATGTGGATGGTTAGACTAGAGACACACAAACAAATGATATCAAAAGAAGCGGGACCATGAAGAGGGATCCAACCACATCCGTGTCTTCGACAGTTCAGAGTCCTGGGAGAAGAACACGACAGAGCCGGTTTCAGAGAGGGAGTGGGAGAACGAGGGGGGAGGAAGGAGGGAGTGGGAGAACGAGGGGGGAGGAAGGAGGGAGTGGGAGAACGAGGGGGGAGGAAGGAGGGAGTGGGAGAACGAGGGGGGAGGAAGGAGGGAGTGGGAGAACGAGGGGGGAGGAAGGAGGGAGAGATGGCGTACTTGTTTGAAGCCGTATTTGACAGCTTCTCCCTCAAAGATGGGAGAGACAGAGAAAAAAGAACACAGAGCAGAGAGAACACACTCACACACAGGCACAAATAGAACATGCTGTCTAGCAGGACCGGCAAGTTCATGATGACAGCAAACTCCCCGGCTGAATAGCTCGGATAAGACAGTTCCGGCTGCACTGCTCTCGGCTCTCAAACCAAGGAAATCACTCTCCTACACCAGATCAGCGCGTGCGCGCGCGTACACACACACACCAACCACTTTATAGGCTTACAGGCTCTCATGAGTGTCTGTTTTTCACCATATTAAACACACGTTTCATATTATTGTTCGTAATCCCTGGTGTGGTATTTCTCAAGCCCTGGTTGATTAGGGTGAGCTATAAAATCAGCCATGGTCCGTTTCAAACTAAAGGAGAACCCAGGAGTTAGCAGCACCTAGATACACACATCATTTACACTGTACAGTCATCGTTTTAACCAATCAAATGACCCTCAGGATGAGCAGGTTGAGAAGGCCCTGGTGGAGGTTCCCATGGATGACACGGTCTCTGTATACTGTTTATTTGCTGTCATCAGAGATAACACGGTCTGTTTACTGTGCGCGCTGACAGCCGTTTAAGCATGAGAGCCCTTCAAGCAGGGTCAACGCTTGTCAGTCTTGATTGCACGGCTTGTCTCGTGTGGGCCGGAGCATTCGTACTGCTTTCCACTGTGGTATTCAAACCAGTTCTACCATGCCGACACACACAGCCATAAAACAAACACACGCACTCAGCCCAATTCCCTTGCGATTACGACATTTCTCCTTCTTGGAGTAAAACCAGCTTTGGGCAAGAAAATACTGCAGTGTGCACCCACTAACTCCGCCCACATGCCCTGTACATGGCATACACAGAGGATCAAAGTCAATTGAGTTGGAGAGCAGAAAGTGTTCAAATGCCAGAGACTTGATGTCAGTACTGTGGAGCGCTGATCCCCACCCCCCCCGCCTCTCATACCACTCCCATGTACCCCGCCACTCCACCCCCAATCCTGCGGGATTCCTCCATCTACCCCGCCCTTCCTCACCAGCTCCCCCACCACGCAGCTACATGCCCAGGGAGCTCTTAACTCACATCCAAACACAGAGAGAGGCAAACGGGAGATATGCTGAATGAGAGAGCGAGTAAGAGAGACACGGAAACAGCGAAAGAGAGAGACAGCTGGGAAAGAAAGAGGGGTAGGAGAGAGAGAGAGTGAGCGAGAGAGAATCAGAGTGAAAGACAAGGAGAGAGTGAGAGAGATGAGAAGAAGGAGGAAAAGTAGGAGAAGAGGGGAAATAGAGGGTGCAGGAGAGAAAGAGGGGGGTGGACACATGACCACGACCCTTCACTGGCCTGGGTCATCCAGAGGGGGTGTTCGGTTGGAGAGACAGATGGAGAAATGAAAAGAATGAAAGGGATGGAGGGAGGAGAGGATAGCACAGTCACTGCACAACTCTGCTGGCAAGGACACAGGCGAGAATAGTTGCTAAATAACCATGGCAGAGAAGACGGAAGTGTCAAAGCACACACACACACACACACACACACACACACACACACACACTTGTCAAAGATGGATGAGTGTATGTAGAGGACAGCACGTCACAGCCAAGCAGGACGGCGTGTACCCAGATAAGAATGGACGAGCCTGTCTCTGTACAACACTCTGTACACGTGCTGCATCCATCACTTACATAACATCACTATAGATCAGATCAACACACTAACCTCACTCTGCAAGCACACACACACACCTTCACATAAACATACCCACACATCCACACACACACACACACACACACAGCAGGGATGCTTACCAGCTGCAGCATGCTGGAGAGAGACTCAGAGCGTTTGCCATTTCGACTCCTCCGGAGAACTGACATACTGGAGGAGATCAAGCTGGGGTCACGCTGAGATGCCAGGTGTGTGTGTGTGTGTGTGCGTGTGTGTCCTCCTGGTCCTGGTTGACTACCTCTCTACTCTGAGTCACTCTCTTCGTATGCAGGTGCAGAAACGGGCTGCGTTCAAGCTCGGTCCCGGTAGGTATGTAAACCGATGCTACGTAGCACTATCTGCAGAGTCCATCTACGATGCAACGCTCCTGAATGCAGTCAACAGCCGCGCAATTCTGGGATACACTACTGCACGCAGAAGGAGAGGAGTAGCGACTATGCAACACTGCAGAACGTTGGCGAACGCAGCCCCGGCAAGGCTAGTTGAGGGGGAAGCAGAGCTGGAGCAAAATAACATGCTGGTTCTCTTCAGTCTTCTACAGAGTCAATCATCTCAGCCGCCTTCTCTCTCTCTCCCTCTCTTCCTCCCTCCCTCCTGTCCTCCCTCCCTCCTGTCCTCCCTCCCTCTCTATAGCTCGCCTCCGCATCCTGTCCTGTGTCATCCCTCTATTTACACCTCTCTCTCTCTCCCTCTCTGAGTTCCGTCTCCCCCCGCTATATCTTTCGCCCTCTCTCTCCCGAGTTTTGTCCCGTCCCGTCCCCCCCCGCTATATCTCTGTCACCATGTTTTCAGCCGGGGTATAAGGAGCAGTGTATTATACAGGCCACAGGAGAAACACTGCAAAAATAACAACAACAACAACAGCGACATGCTCCTCAGAGAGGGGAGGGGAGGGAGGGATGAAACAGACAGACGGGGAGGGGAGGTGAAGGCAGGAGTCTGCACACACACACACACACAGGCACACACACACACAGGCACACACACACACAGGCACACACACACACACAGTGTGGGCGGTGAGTGGCAAAGCCTCCCATCCTAGCAGAGTGGCTGTGGAGATGATCAGAGCTTAGAAGGGCTGATAATAACACAGAGAGAGAGAGAGAGACAGAGACAGAGGCAAGAAGAGAGAAGGAGAAAGGAAGAGAGAAAACAGGTCAGCATAGAACCTCAGGCGTGTTTTGGGAGTGCCTACAGGTCCTACTTTGAGTAACACACGCTGTTACATGTCTGTTAGATCTCAGGAACGCGTCAAAAGCAGAGGCAGCCACACACTGGGCCGTCTATAGATGCAGTTGCAGAACCAGTGCAGTTATGGTTGAGATCTAGAGCCCCTCACAGCTCCCCTGTCCTGCCCTTGAACAATAAGACACACACACGAACGCATCCACACATTAGCGTTCGCCACCCCCACTGCATGGCGTCTCCAGACAGCTCGGAAAACCCCCTGAAAGGAACACGAGGGACGAGTAAAAGACAGGAAAAGGGTGAGGAGTGTGAAGGAGAGAGAGCGATCCTACCTTTTCACTGGTCAGCCCTGCACACACAACCTTTCGATGCCAGTCTCGCACAGAGGAGAGCGAGAGAGCGAGAAAGACAAATAGCGAGAGAGAGACAAATAGCGAGAGAGCGAGAGAGACAAATAGCGAGAGAGAGACAAATAGCGAGAGAGCGAGAGAGACAAATAGCGAGAGAGAGACAAATAGCGAGAGAGCGAGAGAGACAAATAGCGAGAGAGAGACAAATAGCAAGAGAGAGTGAGAGAGAGAGAGAGAGAGAGAGAGGAGGAGTGGAGAATGGGGGCGAGTAAAAACCTGTCCTCCCGCACACCCACCCACATTATGGAATCTGAGAGGTAGACACGCAGTCCAGAAAAACATTTACACACACACACACACACCAGAATAATGCCAAGCCAGTCGACCCGATGTCATCCATGATACATTGTGTCATGTTTGAAATGTGTGCTGTATGTACATGTGCACTGCTCATGGCCCAGTTGAGGGGCTTTGCTCTTATCACAGACAGACCCATGGGAGACAGGAAGGGCATCGCTTCCTTCCCTTGAGAAGGCGTCCCCTTATCAACACACACACACAGACGCACACACAGACGCACACACAGACGCACACGTCGACACATACTTAGACTTCCAAAGTATAGAGATCACTCTTTTCTAGTGAAACATGCAAATCCACAAATCCCTGCATGGAATGACAGGAGACATTTTAAGAGACTAGCTCACACACACACACTCACACACACTCACACAGGCACACGCATGCACTAAGACTGTATGATTGGATGGGTCGTCATGACATGAATCTCTGTAATCTAAAAAAGGTTTAAAATCCTGTCAAGCAGTTCTTCATATCTTCCTCCATTCCTGACTAGAATGCAATTTATTATTATGGATCATACCTAAAATGAAGTTCATTGGTTTCTGGTAAGATATTATATAAATCCACCTATTTTCCTTTTTTACCAAGGCACCATTTCTCTGCATCGCCATTATTGATATTATCTAACTTGGATACACAAATGGGGACACCATCAGAAGCACAGCAGATGCTTCCCTCTAGTGGTGGCCCAGGGGAACAACAGCCGGAAAGGCCAGACAGGCTGGATATAGACAGGACAGGAAGGTGCCTGGTAAAGATGAAGGAAACAGACCAGAGGATGGGAAATTGAGAGACTGAGATGGGAGGAGAAGACAATAAGAAAGATAGCAAAAGCCGCCAGTTAGCCAGACAACCAGTCAGTCCACCAGCCAGCCAGCCAGTCCCTGTTAACCACTATCATCATTGTTATCTCATACAAGGCGTCCCCTTCCCTTGTTAGTGGGTCTTATCAAGCAGCTCTCCTAATGAACAGCTCTCTGTCTGTCTCCTGCAGCCATACGCTCGTCTCCTCTACAAGACCTGAAGCAGCCAGGAGAGAAGCTACAATTAGAACACATTAAAAAGGTTGGGGGCGGGTTCTGTGTTTGGGGCGGGGGTGCTGTGTCCCGGGTGCCGTGTCTGGAAATTGTTGTGAGAACGAGCCCCGACTCGACGTGACCTGGATGAAGATCACCACAACACGACACTCAAGCAGCAGCAGCTGAGACAAGTCGGGGGGCAACGTCGGCAGGCTCATGTTTATGGAGAGGACCAGCAGGGGACGTGCAGGAGGACGGGAGGGAGAGCAGGAGAGGGAACGAGGACAGAGGAGAGAGGGAGGAGGTGAGCTGAGGACAGAATAGAGGAGGGTGTAAATTTAATGAGGAGAGAGGAATAAAAAGGAGGAAGGCGGAAGGAGACAGGAAACAGCACGACCCTGAACTACTGACTTATAGAAGGACGTGTGACAAGGAGGCAGATGGTTAGAGAGAGAGAGAGAAACGTGAGAGAGAAATACTAGAAAAAAGAGAACAAGGACATGAAGAGGCAGATGGAGAGAAGAGGGGGGGGTGGAGGGAGACCAAGAGGGACAGAGAGGACAAATAATAGACAGCAGAGAAGCAGAGAGAGAGAGAGAGAGAGAGACAGAGAGAGAGAGAAGAGAGAGAGTGAGAGACAGAGAGAGAGAGAGAGAGAGAGAGAGAGAGAGAGAGAAAGCTCAGGAGAACAGCGAACCTGTCTGGGACTCCTATCTTCCCTGCAGTGTTCCGCAGAGCCCTCTAATGGGATAAATACACCAGGCAACATGTCATGACAAACAAGTTTCTCCCAGGCTAGTTAACACTCTGAAGTCAAACAAGATCCTGTCCCGCCCCTGAGATCATGCTCTTTTGTCTATCGTCCGACCTGTCTGGGACATGGACTGGGAACTGGAAAATCGTTTCCGTTGGTTACTGGTTGTCAGCCATTGCCGTGGTAATGGGGGCGACAGCCGTATCCAAGGGAGATCGTCTGGCGCTTGGGCGCCTCACAGGAATCACCGTGCCGACCGTGATCAGACAAGACATAATCTTAATTAGATAGTGGCACTGTTCACTCTCCCTGTCAATCTCTCACACATACGTACACACACGCTCCGCGAGCGCGCACACACACATCCTTGCACATACATTTTTCAGGTCTGGGATATACATACAGGGATTTGTGTAAGCAGGGCTGAATTGTTTTGCTTATCTATCTTCATTTATTAGTGCGAGACATGAGTGTGTGTGTGTGTGTGGGAGAATGTGTGTGAGAGCGTGTGTGAGAGTGTGAGTGTTTGTACTGGCCGTAGATCCTCCCATCTGTCGTCCCAAGACAGCCAATCAAACGACCTCTCTTCAAAAGGTCGCCACTATCACACGAGAAAAAGACTGAACGGACTGAACGTCCCCGCCTCACACTGGCTATCGCTTTCCTCTCTGGCTAATAACACACACACACACACACACACACGACCCGCCTTCAGCGTTAAAAGACAAGAGATTACCCAGATCTTCCAAAACAAGTATCTTCCTTGCTAAAGACATCCATTGTAAAACTATGGCAATTCAAGAATGTCTTTCCATCTCTCACATACACCACACACACACACACACACACTGTACACACACACACACACACTGTACCCACACTTCTACATAACCTAGGGTCAGAAACGAGAGCGAGTGAGGCCGGCAGGATTACCGATGACATCCCTGACAGCCCATTATCTCTCTCTCCTTTCCAGCTGGAATGAGATCAAGAGGAGCAGCATGAACATGACCCTCACCCCAGCACCCCATACCCACCCCCCCCTCCCAGCCCGTCCCCTCCCAACACCCCCATCCCCTCCCCCCCCCACCCCCCCACCAGTGACACAGGACCATAGCAAAGCCCAGCAATCACCCTCCCAAACAACCTTAAAACATCACAGCTGGGTCAAGGAGGTTACACCACATCATACTGACACTGCAATGTTCCACCTACATGTGTGTGTGTGTGTGTGTGTGTCCTGTACCTTGTGTGTCGTCTCTGTGCATGGGCCCTCCTCCAGGGGGCCTCCGGGGCGCTCAGGGGCCAGGTGAGGCCCCTCATCCATGCTGTCCTCTGGGCTCTCCACCGTCAGCCCTGACACTTCATCCAGAATGTCCTCTGGGGAGAGGGGGGGGAAGAGAGAGAGAGAGAGAGAGAGAGAGAGACAGAGAGACAGAGAGAGAGAGACAGAGAGAGAGAGAGACAGAGAGAGAGAGTGAGAGAGTGAGAGAGTGAGAGAGTGAGAGAGTGAGAGAGTGAGAGAGTGAGAGAGTGAGAGAGTGAGAGAGTGAGAGAGTGAGAGAACAGAATTGGAAAGAGAAAAAGAACAAGGGAGTCAATAAAGAAGGGATCGACTGGTCATGGTGTCACAGTACCATATAGCTAATCCTTAGCCTGCGTTGGCGCTTGGCCACTGCATAGTGACAGCCCCACACTGCTAACAGCCCCACACTGCTAACAGCCCCACACTGCTAACAGCCCCACACTGCTAACAGCCCCACACTGCTAACAGCCCCACACTGCTAACAGCCCCACATGAATATTAATACATCTATGCTCTTTTAAAACAACACAGACTTGTCAGCCAGTGCGATGCACTAAAACCGTTAAGGAATACAAATGACGTCCTTCGGCATTGGGAAAGTAGTAACACACACACACACAGAACAGAGGTCAGAACCAAGCTGTCGACTGCCTGCAGCGTGGCTATTAGACAGCCCGCATGCATAATCAGACGACCTGTTTCAACCCACACATATTTTTCCCCCTTCACCCCTACATCTGCTCTCTCTCCCCTGGCAGGATAAGACGGACGGATACAGGTGGACAGATCAGCTTCAGGGAAGTAGCGTTCACCAGAGCAGAAACACCGTTCACAGTTCCCTCCTGAGGTGCGCTCGATACAACTCACCCGGAACCACACAACCAACCGAGCAGTCCCAAAACGGGGAAACTCGGAGACAAATCGAGTGCACCCCAAACCCATTTCTAGCCGCGTCTCCTGTTCAAGCAGTGTGTTTACCTTGGCTCTGAGAGAAGATGTCGGTGCAGAGGTCCTGCTCCCCGTCCGAGCGCCGGGGGGGCAGGAGGCAGAGCAGGGAGGCGTCCAGGCGGGGCAGCGTGCTGACGCTCAGGGTCAGGGCGGGGTTCACGAACGCCGTCCGCATGTCCGACATGCCCAGGGCCGACGCTGGTTTACCGTTCAGCAGGAGGATCTCGTCCCCAGATCTCAGCCCTGCAGAGGGAAGGAGGGAGAGAGAGAGATGGATGGAGAAAGAGAGAGAGAGAAAAGACAGGAAGAGAGAGGCAGACAGAGAAAGAAATTCACTTTATTTAGGGGAAGGAATGTCTCAATGTATAATGTACACCAACAAGGTGTATAGGTGCCAGAAAGGACACACACACACACACATACACACTTTCCTGTGGGCCTTTGAAAACCGGTCAAAGAACTACGAATCAAACTACAAATAGGACTACAAACACTACGTGCAGAGAGAGAGAGAGTCAGTGTTGTCAGTCATCTGGCTCGTGTCTGTTGGTGCCTTTCCACTAGCTTGACAGCTCAACTCAGTTATTTACTTTTACAACAAAATCACTTGCTTGTTTGCTTAACGTAACTATGGATCTAACAAGACGGCTTTAGAACAGAAGCCTGATCTGATGCTATCCCATAACCTACAGATCACAGCTTGGTTTACCAACCACGCCATAGCCCCTCCCTACCACCACCTGCGTCCCACTCACTTGATTGGCAATTAGCTCTCAATCAACCAGCCAATTAGCAGATAGGATTTGCAATAACACTGAGTGACCGTGACAACAGTTGAGATTCCACAGAGCTCCTGAGCCCTCCACACAGGAGCCAGACAAAGACAAGCTTACTGTACCAGACACACACACACACACATCACACACACACACACACACACACAAACACACACACACACACACACATCACACACACACACACACACACACACACACACACACACACCACACACAGGAACATCAGTCTTCTTATCCCTGGACCAGACTTCAATCTCATTTTATATCCCTTAATAGAATAGCAGACAGCCTGCAACACTGAGATATGTCTGGGCTAATATGAGTGTGGCAATGCATGCCCACACACACACACACACACACACACACACACACACACACACCACACACACACACACACACA